>JAYDZF010000001.1:33982935-33994722 GCA_034509105.1 Microcambeva barbata
GGCTCTAACTTATTTGCAACTTGTTAAATTCGCAAAATCTGCAGGGGGTTGAATACTACTTGGAGGCACTGTATATATAATCTAATTAAATAAAAAAAATCTGCCAATTCAAACCACTTCTTTTTTTTTTCTTTGTTACTTTATTTGTCTGAGAGTGGTATAACCTATCAGAGCTGCTCACTGGAAAGGGTCATACTCGCTTCTGTAGTCCGTGTTTATGTTGCCCTTCTGAGGATATCCTGAAGGGTTCTCTAATGTAAGTATATTAGCAAACTGACAGGACTGTAATGGATTTATCTGAAAATAGAAAATAGGCTTCATGAACTGGTGAGTTTGGTGTTTACTTAAATGTTTTGGCTCTACATAGGTCTAAATATACAAAATGTTCTTTGAATGGATATTTTATTCAGAATATGTTATGGATAAGCTATGGAAAATGGGAAATACTGTGCTCTTACTTGTAGTTTGACCACTAGCAAAT
This sequence comes from Microcambeva barbata, assembly GCA_034509105.1. NCBI lineage: Eukaryota > Metazoa > Chordata > Actinopteri > Siluriformes > Trichomycteridae > Microcambeva > Microcambeva barbata. The sequence goes on from JAYDZF010000001.1 coordinate 33,983,417, forward strand.
GCATATATGCTGCTTTCATAATTGTTTATGTTGTGTTCTTGGTCAGGGATTTGCAGAAGATCTAACACTGTATACACTGAATGTCAATTATAAATACCAATCAGGCATAAAAGTATGACCACCTTCCTAGGCATAGATTGCATTTCATTTGGATGCTCTTCTTGTAACAGTACAGAACATACAACAATGGTATGATTAAACCAAAAATTACAGTAAAGCATATTGATAGCAAGAATGCAGTTCATTGTTGTCACTGCAGGTTTGTCCCCAGACTTCATTTACATTAAATGTGATTAAATGTAGTTTGCTAATTCAGTAGTTAATTTAGTGTTAATTGGAGGGGCCAAAACATATCGACTATAAATATAAGAACAATCAAATAGAGCATGTGGCCCTTCTTGAAGGCTTTATGTAGTTTAGGAATCCAGCCCCAACCCACTCCCCATCAAACTGACTCATCAGTTCAGTGCACTGATTTAAATAAGTGCATACCTTGATGTTAGCTGTGTAATTTTAACATTAAATAATGTGTAATTGACAGGTTTTAGTGAAGTATCCCATCATTAATTCATTAATATTATATTCCAACACATGCAAAATTAAATTACGTTTGTTAATACTGATATTGCCACAAGCATGAGTGGAGCACCAAATTAAATAAATAGCCAAGGCTGATTAAATTAAATTTAAAAATCTAAAGAAAATCAATTAATCAATTTCTGCTACCTGCTGTTCACAATTCTCTTTTTTATAAGATGTAATGAGAACATTGTCCTGTCCATCTTAATTTGTCTGTCTATCAAGCAAACTCTGGTGTTTCTCCTGTGCAGACATTTTTCTGAAATCTTTTTTTTTAATCTTATCTGATCACTGTTCGTATAGACTTTCAACCTACGGCCACCTGGCTTGTCAATATTTTTTAACATAGTGGCTCAAAATCCTAATAAACAAACTAATTTAGTGCAGTAGTAGCAAAATACTTTGTTTAGTAAGGTCTATAAAAAATCAATGCCCAAATCTTTGTAAGACTGAAATAAACTGCAATAGGCTAAATGGGCATTTAGTAATAACCGCCTTTTCTCTGTCTTCTAATGTTAAGACCAAATAAAGACCTTCCTTTTGAGTGGTTCTTTTAATGTAGTACAATAAGACATAAAAAGACAGAGAAAATGAAATTTTGTAAAATGATCAATTTTGTGCCTTTCAGCTTTTCAATAGAATTCCACTGAGTGGAATAAACCAAGTAGTACTAAATCAAAAGCATTTTACCAGATGACTTCACCCATAACGTTGATTTTTTTTAGCAGTCAGTTGGTATTATTTGTTAATATGTCTTACATTGCAATACACACATAATGTTATTTCTATTATACATTATATATTATAGCCTACTGATTGGATCGGGTAGTTGTAGCCTAGCGCTTAAGGTACTGGACTAGTAATCCAAAAGTTGCTGGTTCAAGCCACACCACTGCAAGGTTGCCAATGTTGGGCTCATGAGCAAAGCCCTTAATCCTGCATTGCTGAGACATTATCCAGCTATGTCTTATGTTGTTTTTGCAGGAACTCTGCAAAGATTTGCACCAAAAGATTGACATTGTGGATGAAGCACGATACGACCTTTCTATAAAAGTGGGCAGAAATGATACAGAGGTATTGTGTTTTATACTATACTATATTAATTGATACTTTAAGAAGTTTGGTCATATATTTTTGAAATAATTCATAATTAGAAGAAGCAAGAACATGTCAGAAAGTATCCTGCATCAGGATCTTAAACCACTGAAGTTTACTGCTGATAATATGAACAATGAAAAACATCTTTCTTGGTGGCAGCCATAAGCCCACTATAAGATTGTGAAAAAATTTAAAAATGTGAAAAGTTGATCAGAGAAAACTTGATTTTTACCCCTTGGTTACACTGATGACAAAAAATTGCAGTTTCTCATAACACAAGTTTCATCTGTTCACAAGTTTACCATCAAACATATTGCCAAGTTATTGGACTATGGGAGGCAACTGGAGGACATGGAGTAAGTTCAGAAGACACAGGACCAGCTGTAGTGGATAAGGAACTGGACAACTGCTAAGTGGCTGCTGTTGGGTCCTTGAGCAAGGCCTTTAAACCTCATTGCTCAGACTGTATAATATAAATGTGCTGTAAGTCACTTTGGATAAGGTGTCTGCTAAGAGCAGAAAAAGTAAATGGAAAGAACAAACTCCACACCGAAAGGACCCAAACTGCCCCACCTAGGGATTAAACCAAGCACCTTCTCTCCATGAGGTGACAAAATAAATTGTAAAATAAAGAACTACTTAAACTAAAATACAGGGTAATTACTCTTAGTGTTTTGAAAGTTAAAGTGTTTTTACTTTTTTTTTAACTTGACTTAACTAACCCTGATCAGGATGAATTGCTTGAAGAAAAGAAATGAAAGTAACTGAAAAAGGGAAATGAAAAAAAGAAATGAAATGACAATACAAAAAGTAAAATTACCAAATTATTTAAGTTTAAGTAGTCATTTATTTTCAAGATACATTTTATTTTGTTTACTTTAAGTTCATTGCTGTTCTCATCAGATTCAGACTCTTCAGAGAAAGATCTTCGAGCTGAAGGGGAAAATGAACAGACCCAAACTGAAGAGAGTAAAGAAGACTGCAGATGACATGCTGGGTGCACTGACTGACACCAAGCTCATGAAGGCAGACTTCAAAGCAAACCTGAAGACTGTAAAGAAAGAGGAAGAAAAGGTCTTGTCAATATAATTTAAATTATGCTTCATCTTCTGATCTTCACATTGAGTACTTACTCTAGATACATGATTTGCACACAACAGATGGTCATTGATTATAATTTAGTAGTAAAATGTCATCGTGAATAGCTTAGCAATTTTATAATGTTACAGCACAAACGAGAAAGTTTTGTGCATCTTTTGTGAATGAAAAGTGTAGCTTCCTGACAACAACAGCAAAGACATTACCAAAAAAAGAAGATACGACACATATGTGAACTAATAATACTTTCCACATGCATGGTGCCAGTGCTGGAAAGTTGCTTTGCTTTTACTCCTTTAACTGTTAGGTTTACCCACCAATTAAAACAGCAAAAGCTAAAGCTAATGTTGTGATTAATCATCAGTGGCTGCACAAGAAACAGATGTTCTTTATGTATTATTTTTAAATATTAGATTGCATTCACAAATCTCCCCTCTCTAAAACCCGACAGGTCACTTGTTGCCCCTGCACCTGCATGGATTGAAAATAAAAAAATATTTTCAAGGTAGCTAGCAAAGGCACAGCTAAAGCTGTGAGGGGGAAATGACATTGGTGGCATAAATAAAGCAAACAAAGCCGAAAGTTGAAAGACAAATGATGACAGAGAAATTAAAACTGGTTATCACAGAAGGGCTGTCTGTTTGATGTCGCTCACTCACCACTGGGACAGTGTCAGAAAAAAACATCAGACTCCTAAAAGAGGAACAGTACACTCTTTGAGAATGAACCCTGACAGGGGTAGATAGAAACTCAACAGTGAGATACAATAACTATCAAGCATTGGATTAACTAGGAGCTCATGAAGGCCAGTCCAAAAAATTCAGAAATATTTACAGTATATATTGTAATATAATAATAATAACCTGGCAAGTACACCCAATAAGGGCAGTGTGGTGGGGGATTGAGCTCATGTAGTTATAAGCATCCATTATTCTATGGGCCCCACTCATCACCAATAGAAAATATGGTCAATAATCGGCACTTTCATGCTCCCTTTTCCAGCCATTTATAGCAATAGACAGGAGTATGATTCTATGAATATCAATCAAATGATCTTAATGGCATGTGGTCAAGTTACACTTTACATGTTGTACAATACAATTCTCCTTTGTATGTACTACATATATGAGGTTCACTAGTTTATACCAGAGTGAAAGTTAGTATTTGACATGTTTTATTGCTTTTAAACACTTGTGAGTCACTGAGCATTCATCTGCATTTGGATAATGGCCCACTAAGAGCATTGTTCTATTTTTACTGCAATCCTGCTGTTTCTGTCTCTCCACTTCTCTTAAAATGTAATATTGTTGTCTGTCATCCCACAGAAAGAAGAGGTGACAGATTGGAGGAAGAATGTTGAAGCTATGTCTGGGATGGAGGGCAGAAAGAAGCTTTTTAATGCTGGACAGTGAAAACAAACGAGCATAGAAATATGACAGGTCTGACTGATAAATAAATGTAAAGGATTTATGGAGGCATGTTCAGTTAACAGTTGATTGGGCAAGTCAAGCTACAAACAGGCAAAACAAAGACTGGGCAACAACAATTCAATTAAATTGCACTTCAGCCTTAGAAAGTTGAAGCTGAAATCAATAGACACCATTTCTACAAGGCAACATTACAGCACAAGAACAATGAAATAGCAAACTTGCATGCTAACACTCAGGTTACACAATTTCTAATAGAAAATCTTTATAAGTCCACCACAACTTTCTATTCATATATTCTTTTATTGTCAATAACACTCCGTATCATGACACCCAGATCACCAGGTCTCAAATCAGAAGACAGATACCTTGGACAAGGCTACAGCCCATCAGACCATCACAGGAGGCATACATGTACCAACCACGAACTAACAACTTAACAATAAAGAGCACTATTTCTTCTTCTTGATATTTTAGGAAAAACTCAGCATAACTATTTATTAAAATATTTATTTTTTCTAAATAAATACAAACCAAATGAAGTGACATTCAGTCAAAAATAGTACATGAAAAGTATACATAAATTGAATGAATTTACTTTGTAGTTCAAGCAGCACTGTTATCAGTGAAGTTATCAATCACGTTCTATACCTGGATTTAGGAAGTTTGTCTGATTCTTCATAGCTGATCCTCTTAAGCTTCATGGGTTTGTAAGTTGAGCATTTTTGCCAATAGCTGGTCTCTTCCCAGATGTTTGATATAGTCAAGCTGGACCACTCAGAAAATTCAGAAATTCAAAGAAAATGATTGTACCACAACACTAAATAGTGTCTTTGTGACATATAACTCACAATAAAAAATTTGGGTGTCATTGTGGCACAGCATGTTGGTTCCATACAGCCTAAGGCTCATGATTTTCATTTTGGCTTTTTAAAGTTAGATTGGCATGTGTTTCCTTTATCTGTGTGAATATTCTCTGGGGTAATCTGGCTAACTTTCACTTTCTAAAGTTGACTACTCTAGAAATACCTTCTGTAATATGAACTTCCATTGATAGGTGGGGTAACTATCTAGGTTTACTGGAACCAACATCGTTTATTTAAATTTCTCAGTTGGTATTAGACTGTATGTAGGTTGGAATGATTGTTGGTACATGGTAGGCCAGTTGAGTGTATTTGTTACTAGTATTATATATTACAGTATATTTGTCCTTTTAATAAACAGTGTATCACACAAGTGAGTACACCACTCACATTTCTGCAGATATTTAAGTATATCTTTTCATGGGACTGACACTTTTCCTTGTGTCACAGTGTCATTTTGTCAGTGTTATCTGCAGAAATGTGAGGTGTGTACTCACTTAAATCTAAAGAGATCAAGTAAATACTTTTTAATATAAGTCTGACTTTGCTGATTTGCCTGATTTGAATATTTCTTGATTGGCAGCAAAAATCTGGGCGCGTTCTGAAGAGGTGGATTATGCATCTCATACCAACTATGTAAATATTTGGTTCATATTTTGTGAGATTAGTTTGATTAAATCTCTGTGTATATATACCAAAATGTGTTGAAAATAAGGAACTCTAAACTGCAATACAGAATCAACAGCAGTTTGAGTGAGATTATCTTGGAAGAAGTACAAATATGAAAATACATGTATTGAAATGTTGTAAATGTGTGAAAATAAAAATAAAAAGTAGAATACTTTTTCCCCTGAGCAGTGGAATTAATTCTGCACAATTCAATCCAATCTGTGCTGTGAGACATTCTTTACAGAACACTAGGGGGCAGTTAGCACACATGCCCAGAGTGGTGGGTAGACCTAGCCATGATGACAGGTCGGGTGCCTTGCTCAATGACCTGTCGGCTCTGGGAATCAAACTGACAATGTCTTATCACAAGCCCAGTTCTGTAACCATCAGGCCATGACGGCTTCACATGCAAAGATAAAGTCTGAGTATGTGTATTAGTTCTTCCAGAATCGGTTCACATGGTTCCTATTGTGTACAAAGTCATAATACATGCAAACTGCTGTAGAAGTAAAACTATCCTCATTTTGCCATATTATTAATGTGTACTGTTTTTACTTCTAGTGCCGCTTTGGTTATATTGGTAGTTATTCATTACACAAGGTTTATCACTTTGCAAGGTCATTTCGAACACAATCATGGACGATTTTGTATTTTTCATTCTTTGAATTGTGGGAAAAAACTGGAGCACCCAGAGCAAACAACCCGCAAATAATTTTTTTCTTCTTGCAAATAATTGGGAATAAACTGTGCTTGGTTCTTTCTGATTTGTTATAACTGTAGTCGTAAAACTGTCAGATTGGATAGTAAAAGCAATTATGTTTCCTTTTCTTACACATATTTATTTACTGAATAAAGAACAGCCATTGATAGCAGTCTGAGTGTGATTTCACTCTGATAGCCACCTTTGCACGTGTATATGCAGAACCGTGTTATACATGTATGTGTAGAAATCAACTTGGTTATAAAGTTTGTGGCAACAAAGCCCAGCTATTTAAAGTGAAAAAAAGTCCACTGAAATATGAGTAGCTTCCTTTGTGTACTTTCTTAAAACTGCATAGACTAACAAAGGGCCTTTAACCCTTCATATTCATAAATTCAACCTAAAACAGACCGAAAAAAGTTTCTCAAATTTTAATTCGATTTATTGAGAATTTCAAAAACAAATGACATCACTTTTGTCACCTCTGTTTATAATGTATTTTTTCCAGCATCGTACCATTTATATGCAGTGTTCAAAAAAGTAGTGGTTGCGCATGAAGCCACTGTAACTGCTGCGTTCACGTCATCATCACATAAATATGTTCATCCCCTTAAACTGTCTTTGAGAGTCCAAAAAAGTAAAAAAAAATCAAAGAATGCTGAATCCAGACTATAAGCTCTTTCAGACATGATCGATTTCTTTTCTCATCCTCAGCATTTCCAACCAAAATATAAAAGTGTGAAAATGTTTTTACCAAATGTAATATGCTTATTAAGGCCTAGAGGGCTCTGGCTCTGCTCAAATTGGTTCCCATTAATGCTTTTTTTTTCTTAAAACATTTATTCCCTTGGATAAGAATCAAACACATTATTACTTTCAAGGTACACATGATTACTTTCTTATTTAAGAAATAGGAAATAGCTTCTGGGTACATCGCAATGAAGTCAAGATGACCTTAAACCATTTTTTTGTTTCCTTTGTTGTTGTGTTGTTGTAAACCATTACGTGTTCTCTTGTAGATTTTATCAATGTTATAAAATTAGTTTGTCGTTTGTAATTAATATCATTACAGTCACACAGGCTCTGGAACCAAACATGAGCATAGAATGGCAGGCAGGAATGCACCCTGGAAAAGTGGCAAATCCATCCAAAGCACTAAACACTTATTTCGTTAAAAAAAGAGAATTTATGGTAATCTATCTACCTTCTGCTGAGTTGTAAAGACAAGAGGAAACTCACAGAAAGTGGCTGTAAGTAAAACCCAGAAGCATCTGGTAGTTGTGCTAAAAGTCAAGTACGCTTCTGTCTACTAATTCTTAAAATGCAGATTAGGCTGAGTTCTTTCTGTCACATTGGCATGTTCTCTCCATGTCTGAGTAGCTTTCCTCCCACAGTTTAAGTGTGTGTGTGTGTGTGTGTGTGTGTGTGTGTGTGTGTGTGTGTGTGTGTGTGTGTGTGTGTGTGTGTCAGACAGGCTTTTTGTCATTTTATCTCTATACAAGAACATTAAGCACAAGCACATTTAAGCTCATTATTAGCATTAGTTTACTAATTACAGCAAGAATTATATGCTTAAATTAAATGAAAATAAAGCAACAAACAATTTCATTTAATGTTCAGTGAGATCTGGAATATGTCTGTTTCTTTTTATGTTGAGCTCAGAACAAAAGCTCAACCTGACCTTTATCTATTTTTAAAACCTGCTTAAAACATACAAAAATAACTGAGCCAAGAGCCTTGAAAATATGGAGATATTATTAATAAGGACTTTTAGATACATTTCACTATTTTTACAAGTTTGGTCTGCTGCTAACCAAAATTCTATGATTTTAGACCGATGACCAACATCTGGAATAGCACTGTACACATATATACATATTAGCAATTGGGTAGCACGGTGGCTAATTGGGTCACCTCACAGCAAGAAGGTCTTGGGTTTGATCCCAGTGGGGCGTTCCAGGTCCTCTCTAAGTGGAGTTTGCATGTTTGCCCTGGGTCTGTGTGGTTTTCCTCCGGGTATCTGAATCCAAAAATGGCAAGTGAGGTAAATTGGAGACATTGAATTGCCAATGACTGTGTATGATTTAACCTTGGGAAGTGTAAAACTTGTGTAATGAGTACGGTCCCCATCATAAATGTGACAGAAGTGTATAAACATTAACATTAAATTAATAATAAACGAACATATCAGGAATTCACTTCCATCTTCAAAAAAGCTGGCTACTCCAAAATAGCCATAGACTTAATGGATCAGCTAACTGTCTAACTTTTTTATATTTGATTTTTAAATCAGTCTGTACGATATTGTGTGTGTGTGTGTGGGGGGGTATTCCGGTTATACTGTTTTTCTTGTTTATGGGGTCCTTTTAAATTGGGTTAATTCATCGTCTTCGCCAGATGGAGGCGACAACGTTTTGTTTTCATTCATTGTCCTGAATCCTGCTAAACACATTTTACTCGGCCCTGAAACAGGTCATGTTACCATGCTTACATGAGAAATGCAATGCCAGTCATAGATCATCATGAATTGAAACCATTGAATACACCTACATTGGTTAATCAGCTATTTTAATGTAACATGTAAAAGTCTACACACTTCTCAGAGGTTTAGAATAAGGTACAGAAAAGGTAGTCCGATGCTGATGTTTGTATTTCCCCCCAAAACATCATAAAAATAAATGATGTACATTTATATGGTTACCTTTATCTGTGATGCATTTTACCAACATTTACTAGCAAAAATATTTCCTCTTCCTTCCTCTTAATTTTCTCAGACAGGTGCACTTTCTAGGGTGTTACCGTGTACCCGTTGAAGGCTCCAGCGCTCCTCCCTGACCCTGATTGGGATAAGGGGTTAAAGACAATGAACTGAACTGAACTACCTATATCTATTCCCTCCCCCCTAACCAGTTCTGGCATAAATATGAAACTGGAAATATTTAAGGATGTGTATCAAGCCCAGGAAAGATCTCCCTCAACAATGTCCATGTCAAGTTATTTTCAAGTCAACTTCTATCAATTCATTGTTGAATTGCTTTGTGTAACAGTCTTGGTCATTTCTGTTAGTTTCATCTCACAATCCAAATGTATGCAGTCAGGTTAACATGAGTTACTAAAGTCCCATTGGAATCAGTGCTTTGCTTATTGTGTCTGGGGTTGTGTCTTGCCTTTTGTCCAGGAATATGAATAACTATGTAAATAACTAAGTTGGACAAATACAACAAAAACAGCAATTTGCTAAGAAAAGGCTGATAAAATGTACACGGGCAGGATATGTGAGAGAAGTACATCCATACTGCAAATTGTTCATAAAAGGTTAACAGAAGAAGAAAAAGATGATGTAATTAAAAGTACGCCAGCCAACATCTCCTGTCATGGAACAACTGCAAGACATTCTTGCTACTTCTTTATGTATATAAAAAAACAATTTCCTTCACTTTTAATTTTCTTTATTGTCCTGTCTTCACAAGCCATCTGAGCAAAATAGGTTTTACCATATTTAGACAATTTTTTGTTACATTACGATTCATGTGCTTCATCCATGCAGAATAACTGACTGGGAAACCTTTGTAAGGTGATGAATGATAGAGGAAATGGAAGGTGGGTAAAGGAAGGGAACTGCATGGGTACGGCATCCTTTTTGAATAAGGGCATAGAGTTGGAGGGCAAATATACATAAAAGGGCATCATCATTATCAAAATCATTGTTCCACATTTGACCCAGGTTCAGCTGTTGTCCTTACTGACTGAGGTTGATATGTGCCACTACCATGTTTATCTAGGTATCAATCTTCATATTTATGGGGCAGTTTTGCCTAGCCAACCAACCTGGTGGCATGTCTCTGGACTGTGGGAGGAAATCATAACCCCCGGAGGAAATCCACACACACACACACACACACAGTGTATATATCCTGTTCTAGGCTTCTTTGCCTTCTGTGTGCAACTTTTAATGGTTGTCTAATGTTTTTTCTTTATTTTACTGTTTGCATTTTATGTTAAGCAGATGGGCCATTTCTGATAGGCTGCAGATGCCGTCTCAACGGCCCTGTTAAAGCTCCCACATATTGTTCTGTCTGACCTTTGCTTTTAAATTGCTTCCAAAGGTTTGTTGTCTTACGCTGAACTGTTCTGCGTGTCACAGCAGTTCTACCGAGCAGCTATAATCACAACCAGGGCTAGAGGTAAGTAAAATGCTTGATAAAGTGGTTGCATATGTACCACAATCACTGTCAGTTGGCATCTTCCTAAGGTAATACATTTCAGAATAGCAATTGTTTCAGTTGCAGTTTTTAGGTTTGCACCAGATTATCGTTTATCATTGTACCTATATTACACCTATATGAACATACTGTCATTCATGCAAGCACATTTTCTTTGGTGTAAGTAGGGTAAATAAACCATAATCAGTAAATTATATTGTTCTTAATAATTTAAAACGCATGAACAATATTAAGGTTTCTGAGAATAATGTTAGTTCAATTCAAAGGGGAAAATCTGGAGTAAGCAAGCCTTCACTGTATAGAGATTTGAGAGAATTATGTATGAGGCTGTGTTCATCATGCTAAGCTTAACCTTGCCAAGGCATAATTGACATATTCTGACCCTACCGCACTGACAGGAAGGGGGATACCAACCTTTAATTGGGATGCATTTGCAAACCCAGAGGAAACCTATGCACTCACATGAACATGAAATAAACTTTTGTCAGATAAAGGCAGGAATCAAACCCAGGTAATCGGGACCCAACATATATTGCACACTCTGCGTAGTGTCCGTATTGTGAGGTCAGCACTGAATGTACAGTATGTATGCAGATGGTCTTAGTTAGGCTTACAGATGGCCATATGATGTGACCCCCACACATCAAAG
>JAYDZF010000001.1:34081576-34092322 GCA_034509105.1 Microcambeva barbata
TTCTGAGAGCAAATACCAGCAGGTTGCAAACCACGTGCAGGACCTCAGCCACTGTGTGATAGCACTGCTGGAGAATGGAACCCTAGGTCCCAGTGGTAGTATGGTTTGCATAATTATTAAATTAAAAAATATATTAAAATAGTCTCTACAGTTAAATGTTATTTGAGGTTCTGTTTGAGTTGAAATCTGAAAACAAACTGCATATTTTACCCTCTACCTTCCAAAGCTTTTGATATTCAATTGATGTCAGATAAGTTTTCAACTATTCTTTTTTCTTTTCCTTTACAGCAGCCAATCCGTCCTGTTCTGTGTTTTGTTTCTGACAGATGGAGGGTCGAAAGGGGGCAAAGAAACAGACTGAAAGAGAGAAGAAGAGAAAGATCTTGGCTGAAAGGAGGAAGCCACTCAACATCGAACATCTGTCTGAAGACAAACTGAAGTAAGTCATTGCTCGCTGACACTCAGCGCATCATAACATTCATGCCCGTGTGATACCAACTCCCTCTGGCAAATACACAGACTCACTCAGTGACATAAAGTGCCCTTAGATCAAGTTGGAGATTTGAAACCATCTGAGTGTGATATTTCGTTTCACAGAGAGAAGGCCAGTGAGCTGTGGCAGTGGATGATGGAGCTGGAGGCTGAGAAGTTTGACCTCAGTGAGAAACTCAAGAGACAGAAGTATGATGTAAGTGCCCCAACAATCTCAACTGCCGTGACCTACATTAAGAGGATGCTTGAACCCAAATCGTGACAGACACGATAAATCTAAAGACGTGTTTGAAGAGTTGGTAAAGCCATGAGTGTGAATTCATTAGAGAAAAATTGTGTCAACACTGTCTCCCTTCACCACATCTGAGGAATGTGATGGAACCACAAACATTTAAAGACTTTTTATTGTGTTGAGAAAGGCAGGATAAAATGAAGTAAGCAATCATATAGTATTAATATTGATAATGATAACAACAACAACAACAATAATAATAATAATAATGAAAAACAAATTGCATTCTGTCATTCTAATATTAACTATACAGAATTGTTTTCACACTGTCAGGATTTAGGTGCCATAACTAAGTACCAACACCTACATTTAGAATTTACACAACTTCTCAATGTAACTCAAACCTTTTTTTATTAGTAGAATGAGAGTGGTGGTACTGCATTGATACTTTTGTGTCTCTTCCTCATCTTACTTGCATGTCTTTGGACTGTGTGAGGAAACTGAATCACCCAATCATACAACCCGGAAAAAAAAAGGACCCGGAAAGCCCCACCTGTGGATTAAAGCCAGCTTTAAGCTTTAGCGTTACATTTTGATAAAACAGATGTTATTATTTATTCAATTAAAGAAAAAATAAATTGACATGGCCAAATCAACAGATCTGGTCAGCAGAGTGTCCATTAAAACATGTTTTGGCCCTCCAGACCTTTAGTAAAACAGCTCAAGGACTACTTTGTTGCTGTGCAGATAGGACTCGATAAAGTATCAGTCTAAAATTTCACTTACTTGCAGATCACTCTTCTCCAGTCCCGAATCAATGAACAGCAAAAGTTGTGAGTAACTGGTTGTGAGGAAGGTGACCTCACTATTGCGTAGCTTGCTGTCATTAACTGGTCAGACTTAGTCTGGGTCTGGAGGCTCGCTGGTATGCTCAGTTGTGGCTGCAGGTCAATAGCAGGTGACTGGCAGGGTTCGGTCTGAGGCTGCTTCTCATATGGACGTCCCTGGATCCACAGGTGTTCCCTTTGCACTCAGCAATGTGTGTTTTTGTGCTTAGCAAGGCTTCCATATGTGTTCCTTACAGATCACTCAGCTTCTGGCTCGAGTCAAGGATCACCAGAGGTAAGTCCATTGTGCCACACTGGTCACTTTCTCCTAGTGTCGAAGGGTCCTGGACTGGCCACAATGTTCTTGTCATTTCTAGTTAACATTATGTGGACAGTGAAACACCTTCTAATTATTAACTATATGAATTTCAGTTATTGCAAACAGTTGTAATAAATCAATTAATAAGATTATTATATAATTCCAGCTTTGAAGTCAAATATTTTTTATTAGTTTTATTTTTATCTTGGGATGATTGTTCCCCTATACATAAAGTAAGCTCTATAAAGACCTAAAAAACTTTCAGAACCCTGACCTCACTGAACAACTTTGGAATAAACTGGAGCTTCTCCATAGTTCAAAGTCATGTCAGAAGCCTTCTCAAAGTGGCTGTTGCTATAGCTGAATAGATCACATATGTGTCACTCTATTGTAAACCATTTGTTTTTTAAATGACCAACAAGCTCATGGTTAGATACTTTTGACCATACAGTGTATCTACCGCACATACATCCACATAATGTATTCAGTACTTTTTTATGATCGAATAAATTCAATGGACCAGACCCTTTGGGACTCCCAGGTGCCAGTAGGTGCGAGCTTTGAGCATGTGATCCAGCTCGACCCCAAAATCTAGCTGGCATCAAAGTGAAAGATTTAGAAATTTTAAGTTTGATCCTAGTAACACCAGTGTAGTGGCTCCCCCACCTGGCACACTTTATTCATACATATCAAGACAGGGGCAGCAAATAGTCCTCGTCCTAAACTAATTTTGGTAAGTCTTGCCATTGGATTTGTTGTTTGGTCAGAGGTGAGGATCTTTCCAATGGAACGGTAAGTTGGTACAGTAGGTAAATAAAAATGAAAACAGAAAGCAGTCACTGCACTTCTGTAACACTGTACATGAAATGGAATAGCAAATCACTGCTGTCTGTTTTTATTTGCTTTAGTTAAATTAGATTTATCAATGTGTGCTTTTTTTAATAAATTGATTGTATAGTTATTTTGCATGCATGCACTGGGAATGGTTTGGGGATTTTTTTGTTTGTTTGTTGTTTGGGTGTCAACTAATCCTAATGCATGACACACGTTTATGTTTTGTGACATTCATAGTTTTACTTATTCAGATTTCTTAGGTTTGTGAAACACCAGTAAAAACTATTGATGGCCATTTAATTAGTTATATCTATGTCACCCAGGGTGCACTGCACAGAAATGTTAAGTACCTAATAACTTAATCAGTGCATTTAGGTACAAGGTCCCAATGACTAATAAACTGGTAACTCTTAGTAAAAATTAAAAATTTGAGAATGGCAACAGTTCATTTAGCTTTTCAATTGGAATGAGTCGATTTGCATGTGATGGTCATGGATGTGTAATATTAGGTAGAATAACATATTGAAACTTTTTATGGAACAAGCCAGGCACAAAACTTCAGTCTATTGGGCAGGAAAATGTAATGTTATTAGGATTTTAACTTGTTTTATACACTTAGGTTACATTCATAACAGGTCACAATGGTCATTTTAATCTTTGGGCTGTTGGAGGAAACCGGTGTAACCGGAGGAAATCCATGTAGACACAAGGAGAACATGCAAACAGTGGGACCAGATTGTACAAATGCATGTTTTGTGTTGCCTGGGTACTTCAAAAGATCATGGACAAACTGTGGGTCACTTAAAATGCATCACCTGACTGATTCTAACACCCCTTGTCTTGTCTTTTTTTCTGAAAATGTTATTAAATGTTATTAGCATTCTGACCTTACACAATTGTTTCTGTTATTAAATTTGGCTGTTTTTTAATAGTACTCATTTAAGTTGTTCTTTATCAGTCTAAAATACACTTTATTTATGAGTAGATGTATTCAAAAAAGACTTCATCTGTAAATTGTGATGACTTTCTTTCAGTGCCAAAGGCCGTGGCAAGGGCAAGATGGGCGGCAGGCTGAGATAAACACGCACAAGGAGCCCAGGAAACTAAATCTGTATTATTTGAAGGCATTTGAATATTACTACAAATCTATGTATTGTTTGATTGTACATGTAGAAGATAAAGACAGTAAAAAGCTTTTTTGTTGTTGTAATGGCTTTGTTTGATTTTCATTTTGCAGTTCATGTCATTCTTACAGTAATATTTAAATACTTAAAGTTTATTATTAAATATTACCTATTATACAACATTTACTGTTAGCTATATTTAAAAAATTTGGCCAGTTAACACAGAGAAGATAAGTAATAGATTTTAATCCCTAATTGGATAGTCATATTCACCTCTTTTCAGAGCTTTATGCGATTAGTCAGAAGATAAACTACAATTTACAAACAACTTACTGTACAGTGGCTGGTCACTAAATAAACTGGAATCTAGCAGTTTCAAAAGACATTCATTTAGAATTTAAAGCATTCAATTTGAGCTACAGCTACATATGGAAAAAAATAAGCTTTTTGCTGGAGTGATCCATTATGCTATTCAAATCGCCTCAATCCAAGCTTAAAATACAATATCTTGCTGACAACTAATTAAATGATTTTAGTATGAAATATAAAAATTTTAATTCAGATTTATAGTTTACAGTAGTTAACTTCCAGAATATGGAGAGCAGAGTAAAATCAAAGCCAAGAAATACCTGTAGTACATATAGTTGCCATTCGGAGTCGCTGCTTTACATTTCCCTTTCATGCTGTTTAATTTATCGACAGCAAACTACATTTAAAACAACTGCAAACACTTTACTGCCTAAATAAATGCTGGCATTTAAAATCCTGAAGAACAACTCGATACTGAATAAGGCGACCCCATATACGGGAGCATCTGAAAATAATTAAATATAAATTCAAGTATTACCAGGTATCCATAAACGGATGACGTATTGGTCTTCAGTAAATAAAATATAAATTTTCAGCAACGAGAGTAATTATTATTATTATTATTATTATTATTATTATTATTAATAATAATATTATTATGGTGATGATGATGATGATGATGATGATGACCATCACCATCATCATCATTGCTGTTGTTAACTTTAAAATACATTGTGTGGTTTATATTAAGGATATGAAGTTGTATTTTTTGTCATGTAATCCTTATATTTATGCTGTTTTTCTTTCTTATTTAACTGGTGCTGTGGAAATATGTCCCACTTTTAAACTGAATTACCTCAGTGTTTTAGTACCACGAGTAATTTAATTTTACAATTATCAGATATTATTTATGAATGAGAATAAAATATGCCAGAGTTTAGAGTTAAATGCAAAATGAAAATTCAAAACGTTGAAGTCTACAAAGCACGTTTCCTTAGTTACAGTAATAAAGTTAAACACTGAGGTTTGTAACGCTGTTGGCAATGAATCAAAGATCCTCGAGTTAAAAAGACGACGGAAACAGCAGATAATCCGATTTCCAAATCATGTGGGCTTGACTTTTGTGTAGTACATGATGTATAAATCATTGAATATGCAGTACTCCGAGCCGTCCTACACTGACACGTCATTTCAAACTTCGAAGACGGAAACACTGGAGGCTGCTGGGATCTGTTCATCACTGAACCCGTGACAATTAAAAAATGGGTATGTTTTTATTTCTAACTAATTTATACCGAATTAACATACCGAATTTTATACCGAATTAACATTCCGAATTTTCTTTCGTGTACAATGTTTTGTTGTCGCTTGTGGGAACGCTGATGCTAACCAGTTTGTCAGCAACGCTAGCTGGCATGTTAGCATTGGTTAATATTGCTATTTAAATTGTAGTTTATTGTTAGTCCTTTATACTCAGCCACGCCGTATTAAATAACGTTTAAATAAATACGGTCAGTTATTCTCTTTTATAAAGCTCGGCATTCATAGCTTTTTATTTAAGGGTGTATCACAAATAAAAATCTGGTAGGGCTTAGATTGTCATTTATTTATAGCAAATTATAGCAAGGGAACATATCTAGAATATGGAATCATTTGGAATATTACCAAATAATCACAGAATTGGCACATTAGACTTCACTGTGGATTGACATTAATAACTGGGTCAGTTATTATTGAAAACGCTATGGTAACGTATATGTTTGGTGTACACTGAACTATACATACTTTATAATCCTATAACCAAACTGAAATTTAATGTTGACATTTTTTATGATTAGTGCTAAATCATTGGAATGAAGTATAGTTGTCCCAGTTAAGTTATTAAGGTAATTATCGAGACAACTCTAGATATATAGCAATAGCATTTTAGCAACGATAGTAAACTAAACATAATGGAATATCTACTACAGCAAATTTACCACAGTCGTGATATCAATCCCCGGACTACAGTGAATGGTTTACACCATTGCTGAGTTGCAACCATTGACCCTTATCCCTTATCCATGTAAACTGTCAAGTCGTAAATGATTTTGGATACCTGCATCTCCCAAAAGCCCAGATGTAAACATAAACAATTTCAAGTTTTCAGCCTCTCTGGGTCTAACGAACCAGATCTCTGAAGCTATCTTTGGGTTCTTTTCCTACAGGTGGGTTCTTCTCCAGCTTGTTCTCGGGCCTCTTTGGCACAAGGGAGATGAGAATTCTTATCTTGGGTCTGGACGGGGCAGGAAAAACTACCATCCTCTACAGACTGCAAGTCGGAGAAGTTGTAACCACTATTCCCAGTATGTCATTTTTACAGATCTTTTATTATTAACCACATATATTAGTACTGTTTTAGAAAGTAAGGTAATCATCGGGACAATGCACCAGTTCACAATTCCTACCTGACAAAAGACTTATTCCAGGATAATAATGTCTCTTTTGGACCATCCTGCATGTTACCTTGATCTAAATCCGATTGAGAACATTTGGGGATAGGTGGCAAGGGAAGTTCACTAAAATGGACATCAGTTCTTTCATGAAGCCATCTTCAACACTAGGATCAAACCTAAACGATTGTTTAAGGCGATCAACAAACCCTTTTTTGACACTTTGACGGGGGTTAAGGTTTTTTGTTTTTTTTAGCTTTTAATCAGTTGATGAACAGCAGCTTTTAGTTAATTTGTTTTCAATGCATTTCTTGCTCAATAGTCTCTTGTCCTCATTTTTGCCATTTTTTAAACTTAAGATTTGACCAGGAGTGTATTAGCGCACACATACAGAGATACAGACATACATATATACATACATTCTTGTTTGGAATACATTGTGTTCATTTGCATGACTTCTGTTTGCATAAAGCTTACATTGCTTTCTTTGTTCACAGCAATCGGCTTCAATGTTGAAACTGTGACTTACAAAAACCTGAAGTTCCAAGTGTGGGATCTTGGAGGACAGACAAGTATCAGGTAAGAAGCATTTAAGAGATTCATTTGTTATAAAATAAATATACAGTCTTAAACTAAAATAGAGTCATGTCATAGAAAAAGCCAGCCTTACTTGGGCTTATCTCCACCAATATGTACGACATCTGTCCTGTGTATTTAAAGACTAATTAAAGCCCTGAATGTGTTCTTTAAACCCTAAAGAGTGGTTAGCATTTGGTCTTTGTTTACATGGTGTACTCGGTTGTGCACTGAATCACTAATTATTGTTCACACACTGGTTCTTGAATATGGTTAATTTAAGCCATAGTGCTGTTGTCATGTACTGATGGCCTGTTGCAATGCATACACAGAAAACATACGAGGTCCTATAGCCTACTTTGCCTGTTTTACCTGACCAGCCCAACCTTAACTCCTTGAAGAATGGTTTACGGGCATCTACTTCACTCTACCTCTGTAATACACAGTGTACATTTTAACACCTAAAGGTGGGTGCTATTTCAATCCAGAATTGTTCGTTATTCAGAGTTTTCATAGGCCTGTAAATAGTACGTTATGTTATCTTTTTACACACATACACATTCACCTGACAGTTTCTGACTGCTCCAAAAAGTACACCGTGACAATATTATTCTTCACATCACATGTTTACATATATTTTAATAAAAATTTATGTTATAGAAAAATAGCACGCTAAAAGGAATCGCAACATTACAAAGTGGTAAATGGTTTACTCACCAACCTTTTTAAATGTGTTGCTGGTCTGAAATGCAGAAATGGGTGTTTATTAACAAATGAAATTAAATGGGTCTCTGGAAGGAATAGGTCAATTGATCTTCATTGCCATTGTACAGTTCATACCTCTGCTGTTAGCTTGGGTGATCTGTGCTTGTGTTGGGGTATTTAAAAAAAGTTCATACTGTGCATGTTGTTCTAAAAGAGTCCACCACTGACCGTATGATGTGACTGTATGTTGAAACTCTTTAGCTAGCACAAAGGTGGTTAAAAAGCAAGACCAGTCTAATCAATTGGGACTGATTAGATTGGGTGAAATTCATGAAAAGGAGATTAATTCTAAATACTGTAATATAATTTAGACATTTCATAAAGTCGATATTCAGAAAGTGCACACACATTCATTAAATGTTACCATACTGTTTTAATAATAACTGACACATAGTTAATGTCAAGCCACTGTTGAGTCTAATTGGCCAACTCTGTTGGTCTAAGATTATTTGGTAACTTTAATGTTTGTATGTGTTCCAGCCATCCAGAATCCATGAATGTATTTTATTTGCATTTTAAAGTTGGAATGATTTTTAATTTTAAATTCCATCATTCCTCTGTGTTTAGGCCATACTGGCGCTGTTACTACTCTAATACTGATGCCGTGATCTATGTGGTGGACAGCAGTGACCGTGACCGAATGGGTATCTCAAAGTCTGAGCTGGTGGCCATGTTGGAGGTAGGCTGAATGGCTTGTATTGCATTAACAGGAGCCTTTTAATTTCTGTGTAGAAATTGTTCGACTTTCTTTCTCTTTCGGAAGGAGGAAGAACTGAAGAAGGCCATACTTGTAGTGTTTGCCAACAAGCAGGACATGGAGCAAGCCATGACGCCCACTGAAGTGGCCAACTCGCTGGGCTTACCGGCACTCAAAGACAGAAAGTGGCAGATCTTCAAAACATCTGCTACCAAAGGAACAGGGCTGGATGAGGCCATGGAATGGTAGGCTAAGCCCAGATAAATAGGAGTGTCGTGTCAGGAAGGGCATCCGGCATTAAAAACTATACCAAAGCAATAATGAAGATCACAATCCACTGTGGCGAAACTTTTATTTAGATTTCACTGATGCATCATTCTACCCCCTCCCTCAGACACAGCCATGTGAGGCTAGGTCGGTAGCACCCCCACATTCAGACGAATTAGACTGCTGGACCACCTGAACACCCCCTCATAATTTTCTTAACTGAAGTCAGTGTAGCTGTTGTAAATAAATCTAACTGACCATTTTAACCAACAGCAGTGTAAAGGAGGACATACATGTGGCAAAGCAGGATGTTCAGGAAATAGCAAGCTATATGCAAAGATAATATGCATAGTCTGGGAAAAAATTATCTGGCCAGCTCCAGCCTAGTGCTTTATGCACTGGTCCAGTAATCGGAAGGGTACTGGTTCAAGTCCTTTATTATTTCTGCCCTTTTTATTTGAATAAAAGCCTCAACTGCCAAAAATGTAACTACAAATGCTGTAGTGACATACTGGGACCAGCTGAAAGAAGCTATAGCAATGTCTGAACAATGAGTCATTTGGCACTCACTGGTTAATCATTAATCATTTTTTTCTAAAATAATTCAAAGCTATTTCGCCACGCCTCATTATGAAGTTAACATAGTGCAGACGTCTATAAATAGCACTATTGTTATAAGGGAGTGTTTTACTGATGGGATCTTTATTATACTTTAAATATAGATTGGTAATAAACATGAACATCAGTGTAATAGTCTCGTTTTGAAATGGAATGTAGGCTGCCGACTTTTCTGTTCACATTTTAATCCTTTATTCATTAAAGCCTGTTGTACAAATATGTGCTTTCGATGTATTCTTTTGGGCACACACTAAAGCTTTTGTTCCTTGTTCTCTGCAGGCTGGTGGAGTCCTTGAAGAGCCGACAGTAATTTCCACCCACCCTGTAAATACTCCCTCTTCTGAGTTCCTGTTGAAAGACTGCACTTTGGAACAGAAACATCATGCCTTTGACATGTAAAGGCCTTTGCTTTATTCTGTCCTCTTTTTAGGAGGAGAAGCTGCATTAAATAGTTCTAGTTGGGAGGCAGTCAGACCCAAAAATCTGTCCAGAGGCCATAATTGGAAATATTTTAGGTTATACCGGTTCCAGAGAGACTTGTTCTTCCTGTAAAGCAGTGTAGCCTACTTCCTTGTCTGAGAGTACCCCTGCCCAGAGTAGTACAACAAAGCTTGAGAAACCAGGTGTAATTCAGATCCACTACATTTGTTACAGTGGGCATGACGCACACAGTACCAGTTACTTCTCTTTGGAATATCATGTCAGTCCTGCAGCTTTGATAATTATTTCACTTTGGTATTTTAGTGGGTTTTTATTTAAATGTGGCTTGTATGCAGTGGATTTGTCATTGCGTATTTATATTCCAGCATGTACAGTGGGTAATATTGTGAAATAAAGCTGACGTTGAAAGTTCTGTATCCATTGTTCTTCACACCACACTGAACTTGTACTGTAATTATTCACATAATAATAATGCTTAATGGCCAAATGTGTATTCAGGTAATCACATCACAATTATTTAAATCTCTATAAATTACTAGTATTATTAGTAATTGGTGGCACTATGGCCATGCATTCATACTTCATTAACAATCACACAAACTATGTAATTAAATTTAAGTAGTTACTCTTCAACAAGACGTACAACATTCAAATGCCTGTATGGTTAGATGTTTATTAGGATTTTAACATATTTTATACCCTGGGAACATTGATGACAGGAACAGAGTCATTCATCTGTCCACAAATATAAAGCAGTCATGGACAATTTAGCATCTCCAGTTCACCTTATTTGCACGACTTTGGACTGTAAGA
>JAYDZF010000001.1:34707172-34719120 GCA_034509105.1 Microcambeva barbata
GGTCATCGTGTTAGTATGCTTAGCAACAGTCACCCCTACATGAGTAAGATTCTGTACATAGTTCACTTAAACACATTTGAACATACACAAAGAATGCAAATATTCTATGACAGTTTCTAAGAACTTAACCCTGATGAGATCTGCTGCTTTACACCAGATATCTGAACCATTTCCAGCGAGCCACAGAGTAAACATTAATTTACTATCTTTAGTTAATAAAGTTAATACTAAAATGAACCTGTTCAGAGTAAAAGTGTGGTAATAAGTTCGGCTTAATTTAATTAGTAAAGACAAAGAAAATGTCTGTATAATGTTTAAAAACAGTGTAAATTACATCAACACTGACACAACATTACAAAAAATTTAAAGAAAGCCGTGGCACAAAGGAAAGAATTGTTAAAAGCTTTCAAGTAAACATGGTGTGCTTTGTTCACTGCCATTGGACACATTTTAAACAGCTATTCAATACAGGATTCTGACAATTTTCTGTACCTTGGATGTGAACAAGCTTTAATATACTGAATTATTCATCATGTTTACATCCTAATACGCCTGACCTTCATCTTAAAGACAAATTTATTTTCCTTTACTGCGATGACTTTTGAAAAAAACATTGTACATTTTACAATTTTGTGGGTGCTCACGTTTCTTCATTCCTCATTTTGGAGTTTAGCGGTGGCTAAGTGGGTAGCATTGTCCTGGGTTCGAGCCCAATATGGGGGGGTCTGGGTTCTTTCTTTTCTGAGTTTGCATGTTGTCCTCCTGTCTGTGTGGGTTTGCAAAAAAAACACAGTATCCCTATGTTTGTAAAGTTCCCCCTAAATGAAAGAAAGCAGGGCTGTGAGAGGTTTTAACTACTATCAGTATGATTGATTGTGTGTGAGTGTGTGTGTGTGTAAAAGAGAGAGAGATTTGGCTGACATATCACTCAGCAGTATAATCCTGAGTCAGTGGATTATTCAAATCCCTCCCACCAAAACACAAACACACAGATGAACATCCTTAGCAACAAGCAATAAGACATCAGAAACAGTGACAGACATGTAGTTCTGTTCTTAAAACAATTTGAAGGGTAATCTTAGCATTTAGCATAAAATATTAATTAGATTACATTATCTATGCTGATGTTAAAAAGTGTTATAATTAAAGTAAGAAAGAAGTCCATGAACTAAATGTAAGATATTAAATCTCAACTTAAGTTTGTTGTCTCAGTGCTTCTAATTTAAGCAAAGCATTTTTGAGGTTTCCGAAATACACCTGATCACTCACACTTTCTCTCAGCACAAGGTTTCCTTTACAATCGAAGTAATGTATCCTGTACTAGTGAGCAACTGTGAATAAGTGACACGGACATTTTCAAATGACATTTTAATGACATTCTAACTTGCATGAACTGAACTTAAAGCAAATCTTGTTACAATCACTATCAATTAATAAGGAGGCAATGAGGATAAAAATTTTACATTTCTTATCCAAAGCAGTTAACTTTTATCACTGAATACAATGAATTAAGGGCCTTGATTAACAAAGGCAACTTGGCAGAGGTGGGCTTGATCCAATGGCCTTCTGACCAACAGTCCAAGACCTTAACCAGTACCACCAGTGTCCATATCATATCACACTGCTAAATCTTTCTATATTGCCATTTTTTGGTCCAAGATGCACTGTATGTACATGTAATCTATTTCATACCACATTTTAGAGAACCGACAAGTAAGTCAGTCATTTTATCTGTGATATCAAATTTATCATGATATTCAAATTAATTAGCCGAATAGTCACAAGAAATATCAACCCAAAGAAGCATCAATTCAGAATCCAAACATGGCTCAAGTTCTTTGACACATTAAGACTTATTTAAAAGTATATTAACTGTTTAAACCTTTAAGCTGCAGTAAATCCAAACTGATCCAGAAAATAAAACTTGCCAGTAAACTTACTACAATTTAATTTATAACAGCTCCTCGACTCCTATAATACCATTAAAATCCCAAGTAAATTCTAGGGATGAACATTGTGTTTATTGAGTTGGCCTGTTGTTGCTGTATTTAGACCAATGGTTGGTTAAAGTAGGGTGAACATACATATTTTGATAATTACAGTAAGCACTGAATAGCAGCTGGAAAGTGACCCTAAAGCACCTTTTGACTAGTGGAAAGTAATTGCAACAGCATATGCACATAACAGATACAGTCTCTTGTTTGTAAAGTGAACATGAGAAGACTATAACCGCTACATAAAGGTTTTATGTACAAACACAGACTGGTGTATGCAGAACACCAGATTTCTGAAGGCATGCTGGCCAACTCAGAAGCAGAGCTGAAGTCATGCAAACTATTAAAGAGCTCAAAGAGAAGTGAATAAAACTCTTTGGCTTCAGCTTAGCCCAAACTTTGGTAATATAAAAGCAATATGGAGAGGCTTACAAGCCACAGTTTCTTGCGCACACTAACATTTGGTGGATGAGTCATGATGATCGAAGTAAGCCTCCGCAAAACTGGAACAAAGATAAAAATAAGCTTCCTGTTCTTCCTTTAACAATGTTCCTAAATTAAAAAGTTTTCCCAATCAGGATAATGCTAGATTATACAAAGCCAGGTCACGTAATGTGATGGTAAAACCACCAAATTAAGACCCTGTCCAGTCCAGCCCAATCACCAGAACTGAATGCCACTGAAAACCACTGGATCGTAATCAAGAGTAAGATAGATGTTACATGCCATTAAAAAGGGCTGAGCTGCTTGAATCTTGGCACCAGGAGTGGCGTAAATTCACCCAACAGCAATGGGAAAGACGGGGGACTGCCAAGCCACTGTGGTGAAAAATGAGGGTCATTTCACTATATATTGATTTCAGAACTCTTTCCAAAACGTTTTATTCTAAAGAAGTTTTGCAAATTAAATGCAGAAATCAAATGTTCGCCATTTTGCAATCCTGCTTAAGCCCAATTGTGTTGGAACATTTACCACAGATATTCAATAAAAGAAACAGTGATGGGTGAGACTGAAATTTGGATTGTACCAGATAATATTTTAGCTTTGAGACATTATCCAATTTCATAGTGATCTGGATTAAAAAAAAACTAGACCCAATGTCTGATTCTAGACCGTGAATGTTTATTTGACCACACCCCTGGAAATGTGAAATTACAAAACTCAAGGTCAGTTTATAACATTTTGTCCTATGCTCTTGTTCAACCTTATACAGCAAAGCCATGCACAGACAAGTAAGCAAACATGGTGGCCCCAGTGTAGTTTGTTCATTGCATAAGAGTGAAAATGTTTAAGATGTGCATTCCAAAACCAAACTGAACCCATGACAGTGTCTAATCTTTTTTTTTTTTAACTTTTTATTTTACCCCAATTCTTTAAGTTTTATTATTCACGATTTTCCCATATAAGCACTAGATCTAAAATATACTGAAATGTTTAATAGCCAAGAGACAAAAAACTCCAAGACCCTCATGAAAATATGATGTTTACATAGAATATGTACAACTGTGACTCAAAATGGGTTTAATAAAATGACAACATATACAAAGCCTTGAAATAATCTCATCTAAAAACAAGCATGTCACACTTAAATAAACCAAGAACAGAGCCCAGACTTGCCTCTGCAAACATCTGTATCAGTAACATACTTTAAATGCAAAGTAAAAAGTATGACTGATTGAAGTCTTTGAATTCTTTAGATATTATGAAATGTGGAAATGAGGGTTTCTATGCGAGTACTCATTTATCAGGTGACTGCTTAAAGGTCTGAGAGCAAAGGAGTTCTGATAAGCACTCAAGTCATTCATGCTCTGTGTCCCAACAACCCACAACATTTGATTACGTTTATCAGGCATGATAGACATTTTATGCTTTCTGAATTGCCCACAGTTGTAGGTATGGTTGTGTCTGGTGTAACTTTGTAAGTATGGTGCAACTTTGGTTTTTAGTGTCTCCCATCACACGTCGAACATTATTAACACTTATTAACTGAAAATTCCAGTTCAAGTTCTTGAAAACTTTGACTTTTTTTCATAACAGGAAGGATATGTTTCCATGTAAACACTTAGTCATTGCTTTATCTGTAGTAAGCTTACAGTGTGTTGAGAATTACATTTAAAAAATCTATGCATCAGGGGACACTGAACATTTAACCACTTACACTATTGCAATCTTTAGAGTAGCCAATGTATCTTGATGTTTCTGGGAAGAAAACCTCGACCTTGGGGTTAAACTATGGTCACAAAAAAGATTTACAAACTAATGTGGGTAATGGTAATCCTTTCAGCTGCTCCTGTTATCTCCACTTCAATCTAATCTTTCCCAGTTGCCCGGTCACTGTACAGTTTACACTACAAGACTGGGTCTCTTGCACACAACATGACTTCAGCCCTAGTTTTGGCTTGGCGACTAGCTTACGCTTGAGACACCTCGGCGTATCTCACAGAAATACAGCATCCAGTCATGCTTTCCAATTCTTTAACGAAAATCACTATCAGAGATTTCAATTTACTACTTCTTATTTAATAATGCCTGTTCCATGTCACGAAACCAGCCAAGGCCTACTGAGAAACACCAGGCAAAGAGATAACACAATTACCTATTCATTTAATCATTCAGGTTTTGGCTGTTCAATGAGAAGTCTTGCACATCCAGCATTGTATATGGTAAGATTATTTCTCTTCACAAGGTTTAACTGTCAAGTATATGCAAGTTTTACTGACACCAAACATGTACAGACTCTATGGGCCAGCAGTAGCCTAGTAATTAGGCTATGGGGCTGGTAATCCGAAGGTTGCCGAGTCAACTTTAAGCAAGGCCCTTAACCCTCATTTGTTAGACTGTATACTGTCACTGTATTGATAAAGATAAGTCACTTTGCTAAATGCTGAAAACAAACTAGGATCTTATGTAAATATATGTGAATAAGGGTAGATGAACAGTAGCTGCATGTTTGATTCGATGGTAGAAGAATAGACAATAGGGGATAATTACATTGCTGGCCAGATTATGTGATGTTCAATCAATTTTAACAGCATCTGTGCCAAAAAATGTTTAAGCAGTGGAAAGAACATGACATTCCAAAGCAGGGAAACACCACAAACAATAAAGAGGGTAAAAGCTACACATCATGACTGTGGGCTTTTCCAGTTCACTTCCCGATTCCTCAAAGTATCAGAGGTTGACAAAAGAAGGAACCACTGAGGCACAGGGGTGCTTTCACTTCTTTTTAATGCATATACACACACTACTTCACGAAATCTGTAAACTATTGGAATAGTAGTACTGCGTGTTTCCTGGTGCTCTTAATTTTGTAACTGAGGTCGCTTATTATTGAAGTAAAACTGCATTGTATATGTAAAAGGCTAAATGCAGAAAACCATTTTACAGATTTCTGTTTGAATCAAGTCTTAATCAGTTGAAGGATACTGGTGAAGCTAGTAATGTTAACATCATACCATACAAGATGACTAAAGCTGACATTGACATTGTAAAGTAACTTGCCCAGTTTTGCTGTTGGGAACAAAATCTCAAACAATACACACTTTTTGGTTTTGGTAGATTTCTGTGATCTTACAACATGACATGATCACAGTCTGACCACGGTTAACAGGTTTATCTAAAATCTACCAACAGAGGAAGAACAGTGGACATAAAACTTTACTGCACACAATAATTCAAGAAAACTAGTGGGGTGACTATTTTATTAGACAACTAACCTCATACATGATCAACCTTGCTTCACTGAGTTGCTAGACCATGTAAGAGACCTTGTGGTATCCCAAACACCACAAGAAAACATTTCCTGACTCCTAAATAAAATGTTGGTTCTTTGAGGTCCAGCCACACCAGAAACAGGTTGTTCGTGTGACTTCATGAAGTGGGCAGTGTCTAGGTGACTAAGACTGGAATTTAAATGTTTGCAAAACATGGTATTCAGGTTCGGAGTGATACTACATTGTGGACCTCGCTTGGAGAACCACAACACACTAGGAACTGTAGTTCTCACTTTAGCTTTCAGCTCATTTTCCTGCCCTGCCCTTCTCATGTAGCTTCGCACTGATCAGGCAAAGTGATTCAGTCCTAAACCCACAAAACATAACGTGAAGTGAAATGAACGTCGACAAAATGAACAGGACCAAATTGAAGTAGCTATAAGTAGCTGTATGTTATTTGAACCAGTGCAGTAATGTCACACTGACCAGCATGGGTGAGCAGGATTTAGCTCTAAATGTTTTACGAATAAAAATATCCCATTTAGAACCATGTCTTTATTCACACTGATTTTCAGATATTAGTAAAGCTGCCACTAGTCAACACGCTACTTTTCTGCACGAAAAAGCCACATACTGTCAAAATGAGGGCGCGTCCGAAAACCGCATACTAGCACACTCAACAGTGTGTGAAATTAGTAACGTCGCAGTCCGTCGTGCACATTTTTGACACACTAACTGATAACGTAGTATGCGCTTTGAGTCGCCGCCTGGATGCAATTTTAAGTTACTTTTGATGTCATCGTTCGGTTCAATGGCAGACTTTAAATACCTAAAATCCAACTTCAATACAAACCCATCGCATTTAACAATGACTCACCACTATTAACTAATTTAGTTTATAGTAAGCAGATGAAACTGAGAAAGCTATGCTAGCTAGCAGCCAGCGCTACTTGCCCTTTCGCAGCTAAGTCCTATAAAAAGAGTTTACAAAACAAAAAAGTTTTGAAACACACTTTAAACGTATATATTTTAAATGTGCTTTACCTTGGTCGAGTCAGAGCGGCGAACTGTGGGCAAATAAGAAGCCTTGTCAGATATGCCGTCTACCTTCAGGTTCTCAAAGCCGCTCCATGGCAGAACGCCCGAGACAGCAGGACGAGCTACAGATGGCTCGAGATTCATTTTAGAATCGGTTCACTCTGACAACTCTTTGACGAAGAATCGATTCGCAAGGAGAAACCTCTGAGCTGTATTCTTTGTTGTTGTGGAACGCTGGGCACAGAACCAAAAACATGCGGAGACGGTATTGGCTGCTTTGACTGTCACCTATCCCGAGTGTGTACAGTATCTTAAGGTGACTTTGGAACAATTTACATTTGTTTAACAAGCAAGATGAAAACTCTGAAGAACCTCACATTAATGCCAGAAAACATGTTAAATCTCCTGTTTACAGCGCTTTACACTCGCCAGTGAGTTTAAATGTTACACGTGGTTCAACCTTTGGGAAAACAGGGTCCATCCTGTGTGGAGTTCGCATGTTCTCTACATGTATGCATGGTATTACTCTTGATGCTCCGATTTCCACCCACCGTCCAAACAGTCCTGATGATTTTTTCCTGGGCACTCAGATGGTAAAATATTCTCATGTTGTGCTGTGGCTTTGAAGTTCCCTTAAAGAGACCTACACACTTTTATGGGAACACTTCTTATTTCTTGGGTGGCAAGGTGCTTTTGTGGCTTTACTCTGGGTGCACCAGTTTCCTCCACACAAGACATGCAAATGAGGTCAAGTGGAGACTACACTTTCACATTTTCCGCATTTATCAGATGCTTTTATCCAAATTGACTACGGCTGCTAGTACATCACCTTGTGTAATGTGTAACTACCGTTTACTGACATGAATTGAACCAAATTGTGAAAACATGACATTATATCCTAACAAACAAACCAACAAATCTTTATTTCTACAATTATTTTTATCATCACTACTGATAAAGAATAATAATAAATTAAGTTAAAAGCCATAACAAACATCTGGCATTTTAGCTACAACATCCTGGTAGGCCTGTGGAATGTACAGTAAGTGTAAGGTAAAAATAATGAATAAATATCTCTTATATATATATATTTCAAGAAATCTTTCATTCAGAATCATAAGGATCATAAACTTTAAATCATTTCTTTATTTTGTATGTATCTTGTCTCCTAATTCTTTCAAAAATACTCTGGGCCTTTCCCTGTTGCGCTAGCAGAACGCAACAAAGTCAAATCAGCAGAAAATCATTATGAGGTTTTGTCCCTAGAACCCATTGAGTTTCCTAGTGACAACTTCTGATGTAAAACACTCTAGCCAAAAACATTTGGATTGACATTATAGATGTTAGCTTGTGTGGTCTATGACTTCTTGGTTAGGTTTATGTTGCTTTTAGACATTTCCATTTCACAATTAAATCACTCACATTTGACATCGAACAGCTTTAGCATGAATGGATTTGTGGAAAGGTAACACTTCATGTAAAATAAGTGTTTGTCAGGACTTTCTAGCCCTCCAGAAAAGGGGTAACAAAATTGTGGATAGAACAGTTATATAAATATACGTGTAATAAATAAAATGAGAAAGTCAATTTAAATTCAATCCAAACTGCTACTTCTTCATTACTAGTGTGTTTATTCTTTATTTATAAATTGTTGCCACTGTAAAAACTGAAATGTCCCTCAGGGATCAATAAACTTATTCTAATGCAAGTGTTTCCAGGAGACCAGTGATAAATTGTCTGGTCAAAATATTTTTTGCACCATTTCATCTTTTTTAGTCTTTGTTGGATTAAATTTATAGAAAGTACAGACCATAAATTATAGCATATATTATTACGTACGTTCCATAAACAGAAAATCAGTAGAAGTGTTAAATAATTTTACAAAATACAAAAACATAGTGACGGCTAGCCAGTAATTAAACTAACCATATTTCAAAATTGAAAGGCCTACTAGTAAAAATAAATTACTAAAAAGTAAACAAGGCTTTATTCACTTGCTTTTATCTCTTTGTTTTTTCCCTGCTACATCAATTACTTTCTTAAAGGAATCATGCATCATCAGGGAACTCCTTTCCTTCATCTGGTCACCATTAAATTCTCATGCAGTAAAGTGTAGGTAAATTCTCTTGTTTTTCAATCTCATTATAAGTACAAATCAGAAGATGTCTGGATTCCAACATCCTGCAAAAAGCATGTGTGTGGTCACCACCATGATCCTATTTCCAGGTGGCTGTTACTGGCCTCACACTACTTGACCTTATGCTTTTTGTCCCCAGTGACTGACCCGAGCGACTCCGAAGTTCACGGTCGTTGTTCTCACTCAGCGCTTGTTCTTCATCATAACTAAAAAAGTCACAGAAAAGTGCAAGCATAGTTATTCAGCATTTAATACTACAATATGATCCAAATATAATCCACAGCCTCTGAGTATTTATACATTACATTGCTAAAAGTATGCTGATTTTCTTCGCAATAGGTCTTTTAACCAGATCATCACTAACAGGTGCTAGAAATGGCCCATGTGCCTAAATTGAGGTTGATGGTGTGGTTGGACAAGCTTGCTGTTGAGGAACTCCAATGACCTGCATGGTCTCCAGTCCACAATGTCATCAAACACCTTAGAGATGCTGGTACAAGCAGTGATGAATTCACATGGTGTGTAGCATGGATGTACTTGATTAAGCTTTTGTAAAGATGCAACCCGGCAGTTATAAGTGTGTCAGAGGGTTCAGGTGATAGGATGCAAATATCCTTGAGCAGCATGGGGGTAAGTAAACAGCAACGTCATTGCAATAGGGAATTAGAAACAAAACTAAACTGAGGAAAAATAGTAAAAATGTGGAACTACAACTCGCATGCTATGTTTGGATGTAAATACCATGATGACTTAAGTTTTAACCATGGTAAGCCTTTAGTATCATGCAAAATGTGAATACCCTTAGTGTAATTTTAGACTTTGGTTTTTGTAGATAGCAAAGCAGCATTTGAATGATCAGCCTAACTGCTAAAATTTGATGCCTGAATCAAATTAGTAAGGCAATCGGGTAATGATAGCTCAGTGGTTTAGACTGTGAATTGCCACCTCTGCCCCAGTGACCAGGAACCTTCCCCAGACACACAGCCAAACGAGGATCAGTCTAGGCCACTTCCCATCTGTTGGCAGAGCTAAGATTCAATTTGGACATCTTAAGATCTCAGCACTGGTGAGTTAGTGTGTTTTACATGTCACAACCGGACACTTCTTCTCACACTGTTTCACAACCATTTCCCTACCAGCACTCACATTTGCAATATTTTTGCATGCAGTGTGTGAATCTGTAATATTATTGGTGACATATGCCTTCACTTACAGTAGTTCATAATTTCCAAGAACCTCTTTGGGTGGGGTGCGGTTCCAGCGGGAGTCTGGGATCTCGCCGTTTGGGGTGACGATGTTTAGTGTGTCATTGATGAGGTTGTACTTCAGAATTCGGTCATTTGCGGTGCTGGAGGTGAGTGAGGGAGACGCATTTACCTGTCACACATGAACATAAAAGGAGTGTATGAGTTTATGGTGATATGAGTCAGTTTTTGCTGATACAACTTTGATGAGTCTCTCTTATTTGATTTATAGAACAGAAGGACTTGCTCTAAAGGAATGTGAGATCTTATCACTAAGCTGCAGAGGAGGGTGTAGTCTACATGCTCCACACAAACACACCCTATTAAATTTCCTTAACACATTTCACACCCAGATTGATGTTAG
Source organism: Microcambeva barbata (assembly GCA_034509105.1). Classification (NCBI taxonomy): domain Eukaryota; kingdom Metazoa; phylum Chordata; class Actinopteri; order Siluriformes; family Trichomycteridae; genus Microcambeva; species Microcambeva barbata. Next base: position 34,717,663 of record JAYDZF010000001.1, read on the forward strand.
AAAGAAACACCAGTTTAGAGTAGATTTAATAACAGAAAGACTAAATTGTTTACTTTGCTGCATTCACACAATCTTGTCATCTGTCAGGGAAAAACCACTAAGTGTTGGGGTATTTTAGATTAATGTATTCCTACACACCTATTGTGTGGATTTATAAGAATGACTGCCCACATGCACAAATATAAAAGGACCGGAACCCCCACCTCCCAAACATATACTTTTGATAGACCTTGTACAATCAAGCTAAAACTCAGATTTTATCTCTTTTTTACTGTTTACATTTTTTGTTTTGTGTTTATTTACATTTTACAAACTGTCTCAACTTATAAAAAAACCCCAAAAAACTAATGTGTGTAATAGTAGATGCCATTATGGGTACAGGTACAGATCTTGTACAGGTACAAGATTCAGATATTCCGGGACAAAGTTTTTAACTGAAGAGACAAAGATGAACCTTTATCAATGTGATGGAAACAATAAAGTTTGGAAAAACGGCTAAATGCCGTGTAATGTAATGTAATGTAAAATAGAGGAACTGTTTATGATCCAAAACATACAAGCTAATCTGTGAAACAAAGTAGAGGTGGTGACATGGCTTGAGCTTGCATGGCTTATTCTTCATTTATGATGTCACGCATGATAGCAACAGTATAATGAACTCAGAAGACTACAGAAATTGAAAAAAGACGCAACTAAACTGATTGGGAGCTCCTTCATTTAGCAGCAAAACACACTGCCAAAACTATAAAGGAGTTTATTTCAGACAAAAAGTGAACTGTTTAAAAGATCCAGATACCTCATTAGAATCTTTCAATGTAAAACCAAAATATTTTTAGCCTCACTGTTCCAGTACTTTGGAAGGGGAGTGTATTAAATGCTACATAACAATGCTCACCTCAATGAGCCACGGCTTCAGCTTGTCATCAATGATGATGTCATAGCCATAGCATTCAAAGCAGTGTTTATCATTGTTCATGACGGGCTGTGCAAGAGAGAAAAGCATTAGCAAAAAAGAAAGTATTTCTGTGTAGATTACAAACGAATGCTGTATATGATATAATATCTTTTATAAAGTGAAACAACACAGATTTGATATGAGGCTTTATAAACTGTAGTTTTGTCACTTTACTTTCAATCATGTCTTCACTTTTGAACTGTTTAAATATAAACACACTAGACACACACACTAAAAGTTTGCTTTCGTTTGATTGACAACAAGTCTTTCCTAAGGTAGGCTAGCTACAATGTAATATTGATGAACATTTTTAGCATTTAGCAGTCTAAGTAACGAGGGTTAAGGACCTTGCTCAAGGGCTCAACAATGGCAACCTGACAGTGGTAAGATTTAAACCAGCGCCATTAGAATTACTACTCATGTTGCCTTAACACCTAACGCCTTATTTACTTTTCAACTACTTTAACTTTTCAAACACTTCAGCACAGAGTCAGCTTTAAATT
>JAYDZF010000001.1:34800551-34811233 GCA_034509105.1 Microcambeva barbata
CCTTGCTCAAGGGCACTTCAGTCATGACCTGTCAGCTCTGGGAATCGAACCGGCAACCTTCTGATCACAAGCCCAGTGACTCCCGATATCTCAGACTGGCCCTTATTATTTGGCCATTCACACAAAAGGCCAGTCTGATGCGTATCTCTGCATTCTTCTTACAAAATGCCCTATTCCCCTTTTAGACTAGTGGCCAATTTTGTCTTATGCAGGCACTTCAATCATGTCTGCTAATTGGTGCCAAGTCAACTGGGAGCAAAGCTGTGATATGAACTGTGATATGTTAGTGGAATCTTTCCGTTGCACCACTTGGGCACCATGTTGTGTTACTTTAAGATTTATTATTAAAATTTTTAAACATAATAATGTATTTAATACAATTTTCCATTCTGTGTGACCTAGATTTGATTATTTTCCATTTTTTATACACATTAAAGAAATTATGCTGAGAATAAGAAAGCTCCTGCTTTTCCATTAAAAGTCATATCATATGGCTGATGATGATAAATGAATGATAATAAAAAATCCTTGGAATAGACGACATGCTGAGGTGAAATTGCAGAATTCACAGGTGGGACAAGAGCATCGTCTAGTATTTCACACCTGCTAAATCAAGCTGGCAGTTTCTAATTTTTTTTTTGCACACAGTGAACACCAATTGTCGTGGTTCCACTGCTTGGCAAAATGTGTGAAACCACTGCAGTTATTCAGATGCAACTGTCATTGCTAACCATGAAATAGTAAAGCAAATTGTAATCTGTTAAGCTCTGGTACAGGAGCATTCACATTTCAGACAGAAACAGAAACAAATAAATCATTTTTCTGTTCAAAAAGGTTTCAAAACTTTACTCAGCTGCTTTAAAATAAAATTGAATAAAATTGAAACAGATTTCAATAAAGAAATAGTAACACTTCTGTAGACCTGTTAAATCTAAACACCACTTTACTCTCACCAAACCTATTGGCAGTGTAACCTGGTAGTCATCAAATACAGTGCAAGGTCACTGAAATGTACCAATATACCAATGTGATACAAAGCCATTGCTAAGGCTGAGGGACACAAAAGTTGGAGCCAATATCCACAAATAAAGAACACTTGAAACGGAAGTGAACTTTCACAGGAGTGGGTGGTCTACCAAAATATAACCAAGAATGCTTTAAAACTCATCCAGTGTGTCACGAAAAAAGACATCTAAAGTTACTAGTAAAGTCCTAATAAATCTCATAGAGATTATTTAATAGGATGCTTAAAATCCCTACAGTGTACAAATGACTACTGTTCTTGGTCGGTCATTGTCCTCCTTGGGGAACATGACAGTTACTATTTAAATGAACAAATTAACAGGCAAACTTGTCATGATAATTTACACATTTCTAAAATTGTTAAAGAAGCTGCTTGACTTTGTTGTAATCCACATTTTCTAAGTTATCACAACATTAACAAAACTATTCATGTGTATTTATGTCTCAAATCAAGGCCCATCTTACCAAGCACTGACCATCTATTTATATCAGCACCTGTTGATGGGTGGAATATATTCTCCAGCAAGTGAACATAGTATCCTCAAAGTTGATGTTAATAGCAAGAAAATTGTTCCGCATGTTTTATTTTATATTTTAATAGGCACAATGACACACAGTAAAAAATGAGTATAATGAAGTTCCACAAATCTCTTTGCCAGAGCCTTTCCAATTTTCTTTATAGAATATATATTCATTGTAATGACCAAAATACTTCCATCCAGCACAGCGTGAGAGCTTTCTCAGTGTGAGCTGATTAGCAGTACAGCCAACACAGTGAATGTGAATCAGGCTTTGTGTTTTGCCAGCCGTGTGGGTGGAACACACAGTTTACATCCTTTTTAAAAGTCTACCAGGTAGTGAAACATGATGGACAATACATGTTTTTCATCTAACTGAATTATTGAGGACTATTAGACAAGGATAGAATATTTGTTTACAGCATATTTCTTCATAGACCAAAATTTCTGTATTTTGGTTTCTGCATCAATCTTTGTGTTGAAGCTGCAAATAAATTAGGTGGCACAATAGCCTAATGGGTAGCATTAACAGCAAGAAGGTACTAGGATTGATCCCCAAATGGGGCAGTCCGGATCCTTTCTGAGTGGAGTTGGCAGAATGTTCTCCCCGAGCCTATGTGGGTTTCCTCCGGGTGCACTGGTTTCCTCCCGCAGTCCAAAAGCTTGCAGTCGGGTATATTGGAGATACAACATTGTCCAGGGTTGTTTTCGATACAATTGTGTGCACTGAGGAGCCGTGTGTAATGAGTAACTACCATTTTCTATACATTTCTGAATGTAATCAAAAGTGTAAACATGACATTAAAATCCCTAGAAACAAATAATGCATATGGAGAATGACACAGCTAACCAATGAAATCATTAATTTATTACAATCATTAATTTATAACAAATTATTTTTTATTTAACCAGCTCAATCTTTACCCTTAGTAATTGTCTATCTAGGGTTTTGTTCTTCAACTGTTTTTTTCCGGTACTTCAGTGTTGCTCTGCAATGGATATGAAAATGAAGTGGGCAGTAAAAACCAAGTCTTTATTTTAAGAGTAAATTTATTCATGGGCCTAGGTGATGTAACAAATCCATTTGTTTTTTAAGTATTAATATAATTGAAATACTTAATGTTTGTTTGAAATTACAGTGGTTCTTGTTCACGTCCTATTGTATTATTCACAACAATAAACCTTAATTCAGGTTAATACCTTGTGATGTGCACAAAAGCTGCTTTCAGATTAACAGCCACTTATTCCACCTAAATGTAATTTATTTTAATTTCCTAAAAAGGCATTAAGCTCTTATCCACTACAGCTAACTGGGGCACTTTCTGGTTTAGTAGAACTTTTCAGTAACTCCCTGTGGGCTTGGTCAGGCTGGTTTCATGATAAGTGTGGTCAGAGTAGGGCTGGCAGGTAGCCCAAAGGGTGTGTTCAGACTGAAAGTAGCAAATGTCCTAGTGGGTTTTCCCAGTAAGCACTGCCCTTTTGGTGCTGCTTTAGAATAGAATAGAGTGTCTTTATTGGTCATAACACATACACAGATGCACAATACAACAAAATTCTCTCTTTGCATTTCCCGGCTTATTTGAGAAGCTGGGGCCTGATCGCAGGGTCAGCCATCATAAAAAGCTCCTGGAGCAAACAGAATTAAGGGTCTTGCTCAAGGACACAACAGTAGCTGCTTAGCAGAGCCAAGATTTGAGCCGCCAATCTCTGGTTACCCAAAGCTCTACCCACTAGCCTACCACCGTCCCTTGCATGCAATTTGATGGTGACTTTGTAAATGAATTATATACTTTCAACAATAATTTGTTGGAATAAATATGTTCCTTTGAGTGGGAGATTAAAATAATACTCGCTAATGTACAATTATTCACACACAACAACAAAAACAACAGAGCAAGTAAATGTGAAGTAGTTGAAGGCATTTAACAGTGTTTTTTTTGTTTACAGACTACCTTTATACTACAGTACTACTGTCTACAACAACCAGGCATATCATTATGACCACTGACAGGACACGGTCATTGTGCGCCCAAGAACCCTTTATGCACATGTGGAGCAAAGGCTGGCCTGTGTGGGACAAGCTGTAGCCTAGTGGTTAACGTACTAAACTAGTACTCAAAAGGTTGCCGGTTCAAACCTCACAGTTGTGGCGGTTGGGCCCTTGAGCTAGACCCATTACCCTTATTGCTTAGACTGTGTACTGTAACTGTATTGAAAGTCGCTTTGGATGATGGTGTCTGCTAAATGCTGTAAATGTGTCATTCAATCCAACTGATGAGCTACGTTAGCTGCAGTTGGATGGCTGTTTTGGCAACAAGAGATAATATATTTTGAAGGTGGTCATGTAATGCCTGATTGGTGTGTTAAAGAATAAACCCAGCTGTAGAATACTTAACAGAGGTTAGACAGTACACTGCCCAAAGAGCATACAAGAAAATAATAACTAAATACAGAATGTAAAAATCAACAGCTATAAAAACATACCACACTAGGTTTTTATTTACATAACCAGAATCTATTTAATGGAACTATAATATAGGATAAACTTTTGGAACTAAAAATACAGGGACAAAAATGATTTTATTTGAATGTCAAATGTAATTCAATACACAGAACCCACCAACCTAAATAGATGATGGCTTTCATAAATAATAAAAAATGTTTTTTCTAGCACATTGTGAAATGTGTGCCATCAGTACTATTCCTGCCAACTCAGCCATTCTGGCGTCTTTGAAGTTCAGTCCCAGTGATTTTGGCAGCTTTAGAAACCACACCATTTGCTTGGCATTGTTAAGATGAGGAATGATAGTGCAGCCAAAATTCTGAGCAAGTGTTTGGCAGCACAGAATTTTAAACATGCGGTGAACCAAAGCCACGTGGTCTTAATGGATACTCGAGTGGCAGATTTGCTGATTTACTAAGAGGCATCACATGTTGTTGTTACTGAATCAAGCTGTGGCTGTGAGATGCTCAGATTTTAATCACTTAGAGAGAAAAACCTTCAGGAGTAAATGTAAAAAAATGATATTGTTTGGTTTAGATTGTTGTCCAAATGTTACCTAAAATAAATCATGGAACAATTTATCATTTGAAGATAAAATTAATATGCTTTATGAATTATTTTGCTATATGGATAGGTTGCCTTGCTTCACCCTACTGTCGAGTTTATCACAAACCAGCTTGATGGATTATTGTGAGTGTGATAATCATTCCATCGTTTTAAGCCAACCATCTTGGTTCTTCTTCATCTTGGTCTTTCACTCAGGTAGTTCTGGCATGATGTCAGTGTTTCAGGTCATTGTCCTGCCGTAGGATAAAGGTCTAAGCAAAATAATTTTGCAATATACAGACCACCATGCTGCCTTCATCATATTTGAAGTGTCACAGTGCTGCAGGGCCCAGACAAGCCTATTTAACATCCCCATCTTAACTATGACATTTTTACTGTCACTCGACCTGTCAAACTTTGAAGTTTTAAAGCAGCTCTTCACAGAAGCTTGGTTACTTTGATTAATGTTAAGCTGTGCCTGAAGTTGTTGTCCTGTGAGCCACTTATTATGCAAGCTGTTTACTCTAAAAAGTTTCATGAGAAAGGTTTACAAAAGCTTTTCTTCTCATAAAGTTTAGGTCCACCACATCTTTGGTGTACACACTGACCTGAGCTTTCTTCACAATTTCACTAAAGGAAATAGTTTTAACCATTGGCCCTAGTTTGCCTTCCTTCATTTGTCAACTGCTTTATTCCCAGTTAATTTTCTGCTTATTTTTGTTCATGATCATTCAGGATTATTCAACAGTCTCAAGTGCTTAAATAAGTGCTTAAAGAAGATCCATTTAAATTGGCAGCAGATTCTTTTATTGAAATGCACAATTAAAATAAGATTATCATAATCATATTTATGACTGAACACGATTTTGAGCAAAAGAGGGTTAAGGGCCTTGTTTCTGAGTCCAACTGTGACACCTTGGAGATAGTGGGGCTGGACCCAGTGACCTGGTTACTAGCTCAGTATCTTAACCACTAAAACATCACTGCCCTAATGAACTGACCTACTTTTATACAAGGAGTAGTGCTGGTTTCAGGTCTGGCAACAGCAACTCTACTGGTTTCTTGACATGACTACATTTTCAGCATTCAGCAGACGCCTATATACAAAGCGACATTAGTTACAGTACATACGTAGTCTGAGCAATTGAGGGTTTGAGGCCTTGCTAAACTTTCATATAAATGTATGTTCTGTATTATTCTATTGGTGTTATCTTGATGTAATGTCCAAGTATTAATGAAGACCTGCTTTTGCTTTTAATTAGACATGACCAGACACTTATTTGGAATAAGTTGGAATCATCTTGGTGTAATCTTGGTGTAATCTTTGCAAATGTCAGGTGAGCACTAATTCTTCTTTTGGGTCAACACTGTTTTAGTTTTTTCTGCCCTGCAGTCCTTGCTGTGCTCTTACAGATCTCCCAGGTTGATTTAGGAAGGGTTTTAATCACCCCAGAGATCATAAAAGCTACTATGGACCCCCTCCCCCCCACTCTCATCCACACACATGGACTCACACATGTACACACAACGCCAGTGTTGTTATCGACTATTTTAGAGACAGATTGAACAAGTCCTCATTTAACTAGTCCATATATTCATCAGCCTGTTTTTAAACCCACTGCTATGCCTAAAATAATGTAATTAATGTGACACAAGTTATCTCCAGCACTGACTTAATGGGGACTTTATTCTTTTTAGTTTAAAATGTAACAGAACATGGCATGGTGATACTAAACTGTATATGTCCATAGTGTACAAAAATAAGTCCATTGTGCCTGGGAAGGAAGCAATACTGTGTTTTGTTTATACTTTTTTAAGTCATTATTGTTCTTTCTCTTATTAAAATGTACTTAGACTGTGAAAGTGAAAAATTTAGGGAAGCCGGATTATATTCACAGCCCCAAATTAGAACAATTGAGACAGCATGAAAAATGCAAATAATCAAAAACACAGAGGTTCTTACATTTGCTTGTTTGTTGTTTCGTTGTGTACAATGTTTGTTGTAATCTGAAATCATCCCTTTAGTTATTGGAGTGCTTCTGGGGAGCTGACGATATAAAGCTTTCTATATTGCTGAAGTGCCGGCAGCCAGACCAATTTAAACCCACTACAAGCAGCAGTATAGTCTGAATCACAATCTTGACACTTGACCTTTGTCCATAAGTCCTGCTCAATCACATGTGACATCAGTCATTAGCTGATTTGTCTCAGCATTTGAAGATCTAATGAGTCAGTGGCAGTGACTGAAGGCTAGTGGATTGCGCAGAATACCAATACGGAGTAATGTAGAGCCAAATGTTGAACTTTCTCATTATTTTTATAGCAATAATAAAACAGAGACCATAAGGTGGATTTAGCATAGGAAAATATGTACAATATGGTTATCATAAATGTTTACTAGTGTACAGTAGCATGATAGGCATTTTGCAATATAGAGAATAATTAATTTAAATACATGTTAATCTGTAATCATGATCACTTTTAAGAAGCTTCTCACATGACTATAAAGTATGTCTGGGAATTTGTGCCCATTTAGTCAAAAACATTTGTTTAGCTGGGCAGTGATGTTGTTCAAGGAAGCCCTACTTTATACCAAAGGCTTGTGAATGCAGGTCAACTTTCACTCCCACTGCAACACCATTGAGTATAAAAGCATTGAGTATAGAAATAGAAATAAGCTCCTACATGTTGCAGTGAGCACCCCCTCCCTCCACTCACCGTAAATGAAAGTGTCTACACACGTCCATTCAATTACGTTTCCATTTTAACCCCTGCCAACCAACCCTCCTCAGAACAAGCATCACATTAGTGGAGTCACCACAGCATCACTGGTGTCCCTCTGCATGAAACCTTTTGATGAGAACAGGTGGGCAGGACAATTTGTGTTTTCCTTGTAGTCTCCTCACATTGCTCGGGGTTACGTACAAGCTTCCAAATTAATCTGCCATGAAATTGAGTGGGGTGATCCCGTTTTTGCAGAGGGCAGGAGTTATTTGTTGCAAGGTACACCGAGACATACAGCATGCTTCAGGAGTCCAAGAGCAGAAATGTGATGGGGGTGGACAGGAGGTATACTGGATGTTTATTACAATGCCTGCTTAGGCCTGCAGTGCCAGTGAATAAATTCAACTAGATTGGGCTTTGCTGATTACATATATAACATAAGAGGGCAGTTTTTCATGGTGCATGAAAAAAAATACATATAAATTAATATATAAAATTAAGCGCTGCACGGTGGCTTAGTGGGTAGCACTGTCGCCTCACAGTAAGAAGGTCCTGGGTTTGATACCTAGGTGGGACAGTCCGAGTCCTTTCTGTGTGGAGTTTGTATGTTCTCCCCATGTCTGTGTGGGTTTACTCCGTGTGCTCTAGTTTCCCACAGTCCAAAAACATGCAGCAGGTTAATTGGAGAGATGAAACCGTCCACAACATGAACAACAATTATTTATTACATCCTAATAAATAAAAAAAATTACAAAAAAAGATTAAATGTCTGAAAGGATGTACAAGAGTTCTACAAAAACTTCTGTTAGACTCCATTAAGAATTTAAAAATCAATTGACATAACTTTTCAACAGTAACCTTCTGTTGTGATGCATTTTTTTCCAGCGTTGTACCATTGAAAATGTTTCATTCTACTGCTTCCATTAGGGGTTGCAAAGGTGGATCGTGATCTGAATTCGCTTTTGCATTGGATGTCCTTCCTTACTCAACCCTTGCTATTTATCCATTTTTGTACCATTTTTGATAATGTTTCTGGACTATGGGGGGAGCTCCAGGAGGAAACCCACCCAAACATGTGGAGAACATGAAAGGACCTGGATCGCCCCACCTGGGGATTGAATCCTGAACCTTCTTGCCTTGACGTGGCAGTGCTACTGACATAGCCACCGTGCTGTCCCGTTTTACCATTTTACTACCATCAATAAAAAAGTTTTTGCTTTAGTGAGTAGCCATTTCATTTCAGTTCATCATCTTAAGAAAAACATCTTCCCTTAAAGCTGAGTGGTCCAAAAACATAAGAAAGATGGTGCTGAATCCGGACTAAAACATCTTAGACCGAAACAATTACTACTCCTCCCACCCTCAGCACTTCCAAACAGATAAGAAAATATATTTTATCATGTATAATATAATAACAATAATAAGATCCCTGGTATAATAAAAATATGTAAAGGTAATATTTGAATATATGAAGACAAAACAGTTTTTTAACAGTTAATATAATATTTTACTATTTTTATACTGTCTGAATGGATATAGAAATCAAAGTTAGTGTAAGAATTGTCCATGTGGCCCAGCTTCTTCACAATACATAGATCCTTGTTTTTTGTGTTTCACAAAATGTCCCAACTTTTCAATAAATGGGGTTTGAACGTGAAAGCCCAGACACAAGTTTAATAATATTCTGTCCCTAGATGAGTATCCCTTACAGTAACTTTTCCTGGGAACAAAGTTATAAGACCATGGTGCAGTGTGCTCCCACAAGTTTTTAATACTGAGTTTTGATTCTTCCTCCCTGTGCTATGGTGGAGGACTTAAGCTGAGAAAGATAATTAATATTCGCCAGATGCTGGTGAGTTTAGTCTCTGCAGGATTTAAGGGTTTAGCCCTGTAATCTATGCAGTGCTCTGCTTTAGTACACCTGTGGAGCTGCAGAACTCTCACGAGGCCAAACAAAGCAAGTACGGAGAGGAATAATAAACAAATCCCTCAACATGTCACCGTATTGCTTTTCTCAGAATCTGTCAACCATATTGGTCTTTGAGGATCAACAAAAATAACATTGATACTTCTTCTTCGGAAAGATGACCCAGTTGTAGACATGTATTCCTCTGAATCTACTCCGCAAGATTATGAGATGGATGAAAAAATGAAAGACTATACGCACTCTCTCACTTTTCTCTTGAGTTTCGGCCTCTCTATTCAGCTTCTTCTCTATCCAATTCATGAATGTGTTTGGATAACACTGGGGTTATTCTGCTTTATTGACAAGCTGGACACATTATACAATCCAAATGGGTCAGGAGAACATATCCTGGAGAACATTGTAGGAGGGTTTTAGATGTATTTCATATTTGTCACAATGAAGAATTTTAGCTCATTAAGCAAAGGCTGATATTACAGAAGAAACCTTTTTCATTTCCCCCTCATTTCTAAAATGCATTTTGGTCGTCCTGTATTTCAATAGCTTTTGGACTAATTATCTTACATTCTCTTTAGGGATTTTGTAACATCAAAACCAGACCCAAACGTCCAACTAAACCCAAAACATCTCTATTAATAAATTTAATGCCGAACAGACCAATGTACATGTTGTTGTAAAAAATCTCATGTTTTGATTGGTCAGACCATAAAATATTATCTCATACCCTTATTAGATTAGGTGGCAAACACATCTTAAACTCGTCAGATAGGCCCCCATGTGAACAATGATCGGCTCATTGTTCATTTAAGGAGAAAAGAACTATTTAAATTATAGTTTTAAACTGTTGAAATTATCATTTTTACATTGAAAATGCTAGTACACCAGCACCAAGAGTTTGAACTCCACTTTAAAACTATAGTAAGTGCCACCCTTGCCACTAGGATGCACAAACCAGTGCATTAAAGTTGAGGTCCCAGGCCTGAATAATTGAAACTAAATCTAACTAAGCTAAATCAATAATGTGGACCACAATCCACTGTGACGACCCCTAATGGGAGCATTTTACATCATACTCAACAATGCATGGCCATGTGTTAAAAATACATATAAACTTTTGATGGCCCACACTAAGACGTCATGGGTCCACTAAACAGATGCAAGTTGTAATCAATTAGGTCACTGGAAAAAATAAAAAAGATGGCTATAGTAGCTCTTAGCTTTCATCCAATGTCAATTAACCATCACTAAACATATTTCAGTGCATCAGTCTGACAGTAAAATAATGTGTTGCAGTGTACGTATTTTAAAACATGTAAAGCACGTAAAAGACTTTATCAATGTTATTTTTAATTCTCATGTCAACACATGAACGTTCTCAGCTTACAGTAATTATTGTTTAATCTACATTGTTCTGAATGTTTGACAAAGTTATTACACAATTACT
>JAYDZF010000001.1:34818050-34830012 GCA_034509105.1 Microcambeva barbata
AACACACCACTGATCAGTTCATTTATAAAACCAGTCCTCTGGTTATTACCTCTGTTACTGCAAATTTGTCCCAATGAATTTCAGAAATGTAAAAAAAATCACACGAAAGACATTGATGTAGAAACACAACAACTTTTGTATTTGGTGGCTGCATAACAACAAAGCTGGGAAAGAGCAACATTGTTTTTGAGGGCATGTCTGGTCACAATGTCCATGTGAGTTATATCTGGATGCCTTTGTTTCCTCCATGTGTTGGTCTATGCCGCACTGGCGCTTGGTTTAAGGAGTGTTTTGTGAGATCAAAATAAATTAAATAAATGAAGTTGATTAAACTGAGACATACTTTAAATGGCTTTTTAATGCTCACTGGATCATGGTATGTTCTTATGTTGCTGCTCACTCCCTTTGTCACCCATGGACTCTGCACAGACACATCTATGTCTGCCCATTAGGGTCCTTACACAGTGTTTGAAGACCCCACCCACGCATGGTCTGGTCATGCCTGTTAGATGGTGCCCAGCAGAAGGGTAGCAATGTTGAGTCTCGAACCACTTGACATGTTCTTGTATAGTTCCTGTATAATGTATAAAACTTATTTTAATAGGTACACAACTCTTGGTACTACAATAACTTTAAACCTAGAAAATCCAATTGAGTAAATATGTAATATTTTAAATGACCAATTGCAGCATTTTATCCAAAAAATGTAAACCGGGGCATTTCACTGCAGCTTTCTCCCCAGACCCAAACACCTTCTGCTTTCGACCCATGCCAGGTTGTGCTTCATTTGCTTGATTGGATTTTCGAGGCTTAGAGCTATTGAAGTAGCCAGCGTTGTGTTTGTTAGCAGCAAACTGGAGCTAGTTTTGGCATCTGTAGGACATTCGCTGCACCTGAACCCCCCCAGCTGCCAGCACCATTTTATCTGGCTTGCTTTGCTCTCATTAAAGTTTGCAGTCTGCTATAACTCCAAAACATAATTCACTGAAATAAAAATAAATTATGTTTCTAATGATTCTTGCTGATTAGATATTTAAAAAACCTGGATACTAGTGAAACGGGTCCTCTGACAAGCATGCATATATTACTTCGAGAGCTATATTGGGTAAAAGTTCTCCTTCATGAAATGTATTTATTCCGTTTACTTATCCTGGTCAAGGTCCTGATTAGTTTTTAAATTTGTCCAGTTCATTTGCTAGGATGTGAGAGGAAATATGTTGTTGGTCTTTATTGGCTGCTAAAATAGCTTCCACTTATCTAAAAAAACATTTTTACTTAATCTTGGGAAAGAAATTGCTTCCATTTTACCACTAGATCATAATTGAGGTTTGGTGATAAGGTTAAGGGAGAAGCCAAAACTCATCAATGCATCGACTAAATTAACTTCTGCTTATTTTGGGGAGAAGGGAGGAAATGGAAGGACATACAAACTGATGAATAAAAAATATGTAAACGCACACAAAATCATTGTGTGTTTTATCACCACTTTATCCTGGCCAAGATTCAGATGGGTCTTACTAACTAGCACAGGTTGCCAGTCCATCACAGACCAGACACACATGCACACTATTTGTTAAACCTTTCATCCTAGCAAGGATGCCATCTAGAATCAATGGGCACAAGATATACAACCAATCCATTACAGATTTAACCATTTATTCAACGATTTTAAGCTTGGGTCAGATGTAGCCTAGTGGTTAAGGTACTGGACTAGTAATCCGAATGATGCCGGTTCAAATCTCACCACTACCAGGTTGCTGCTGTTGGGCCCTTGAGCCAGGCCCTTAACCCTCAATTGCTCAGACTGTATACTTGAACTGTACTGTAAGTCACTTTGCATAAAGGCATCTGCTAAATGATGAAAATGAAACCACATGCAAATCTAACACAGGTTTTTGAATTACCACAATGCCACTCTTGTTACAGATACACTATCGAGTCACATTATTATGACTTCAACTTTTGACATTAAATTATTTGACATGACCCATTTCTGACACTATTTGGAAGAGCATGACCAAGATTTTACCCCAATTAAGCATCTTAGAGACCACCTCGATCATTATGTTAGATCCTCACCTGTGCACCCTCCAGCATCTATGGGATGGACCAAAGTTAGCATGGCTTCAGATTCCTGTGACAATCTACCAGGATCTCACTAAAACTCTCCCAGCCTGTTACTCTGGATATTAGCTAGTCATAATTATGACCACAGTGTATAACGTCATAATATTTATGGCAAATGTTCATACAACTACAATGCGAAACAAAAACATATTATGCCTAAATGTTCTATGTAGACCAAATAACTGATTTTTCAAAACTATCATATGTGTGGGTTTTCCAAATATTACAATTTAAGGTTTTTTTTCTTGGTGCAGGTGTCAACATATTAGCGCTAATTAAATAATATACATGTCTTTCAGACTCAGTTTTGCGTGGAGTAGAAGTATAAAATCGCAATTTAGTACAACTTAGGACACATAGTACTATTAAAGTTGAATAACAAAGTACCAAACCAGCTGTTATTTTAGCACATTTTAAATATTTCAATAATTAGTGTGACAATAATATGATCTAGTATATTAAGGTGTAGTATACTTCAGCATACTTTCTTTCACCAGGACACTGAAATACTTCAAAAATATATCAAGTTAAATCACACATAAAAAAGAATAAGCAATAAAGCAGCAATAAAAACAGTATACCATTAGATATGTGTATAATGAAGATGTCAGACTGTTCTGCTTCAAGTATTAACAATTGTGCAAATGAAAAATGATGAGATTAGGGACAGCACAGTTTTGAACAGTTTTTTTATTGTTTTTTTTTTTTTTTTTACCACAAAATGAAATTCTGGAATTTTCATCGATTTTGTTAGATTTATTAGGGAACTCCGACTAATTCAAATAAATTCAGAGCATTATACCTTCTCAAATTGGACAACTGTTATGGCAAAAACAAAGAAATCTTCCACATTAATTTAGTTCGATGTCGAAGTGTGACTTGTCATTATAGGGAATGTGTTTTCACTGCATGGCCAGTGATGATGTTCTTTCACCACTCAACTGATGCTTGACAGCACATGTATTAGGCTTGTGTGTAGCTCCTCAGCCATGAAAATCTAACCCATTAGCTTTTCTGGTGCTGACATGCAGTTCATCATCATGTGAGCTTTTCTGGATGGGGTGATATTCCTTCTAGATGATCTTACTTCACAATAAGAACACTTACATGACTGACACAACCCTTGCAGCACGGGAGATAATGAAGGCCAGTCTTCATAATCTGAAACTTACAAATCTCGGAAGTCTGACATGCACCAATTAAGATTCCCATTTACTCTCCTGCATGTTCGTAGAATAGAAGACACAGGCAGACAGTGAAAGAACATGTGTGAGGACCAGACTTCAAACAGACAGATTATGCAATTACTTGCATGCCATTGACTTAAGGTGGATTCATATATTATACTTTGTAAAACCCTTTCATGTGAATGTGAACCCTTTGGCTGCTCCCATAATCCGCATTATAGATTTGGCATGACTTTTATAACAGAAGGCAGTCCCTCATTAAACCTTTGTCACAAGAAATTACTAATGTGGTCAATGATGAGCTATTTTCAATTGTAAATAAATATTCACTGATTTGTTGAGTACATTTGTTCAAATGTTTTTTGTAATGTTTCAGTTTGTCAGTGACAAATTAGCCATTTAGCTGGAATGCTAGCATTTTGTGCCACCGTATCTATTTGGTTAGAATAGTATGATGCTAACTATGTTAGCTTTAAGCAAATAAATGATGCGATCGCTGTCTAAGGAGTGTGTCTGAATAACCTTCTTTAAATTGATGTATTATTAGAATCCTTTCTACTGAGCCCCTCAATTGTTTATGGGTACTAACGAGAGCAAAGGCTTATGTAGTACAATGGTCTTGAATATTTTGTCACTATAAAATTAGTTGAAAATATTTCTTCCAATTTTATGACACAATCCCAATTGTACTTAAATTAAAAGTTGAGGTTGTTTAACTACATACCTGTAAATATTGCTAATACACTCTTTTAGGTATGTTGTAGATTGAAAATAAAACATTTTCCATATCTTAGCATCTATAATGAATGACTTGTATATGTTAGTATGAAATAATGTTGGCAATTAGCTCGATATATTAAATATATGCCCATGGTCACTGCTCACAACACTAGCTATGTATAATTCAAAGTCTTGCAGCAGCTGCCATGGTGTGCTATTTTGACATAGTCAGGACATTTTTAGTCAGCGGTTTCTGTTTGCAGAAGCTCTAAATTGGCCGCTCGCATTGTGAATCCCACCAATTCTTACTCATGACAGGATTTTTGTGCAATAGTAAAACCTGTCTATCACACTGGCTGTAGACAGCTTTCCACCAACATCAATATTAAAATAAATAAAATAAATGAAAAAAATACAAAATGAAAATATCTTTCTTAAAAATAGCAACCATCATTCTAGTACAGCATCAGTGATGAAAAGTAAATCTGTTGGAAGGGTTTTCCCTAATAAATTAATTTATTCACATTAACTTGGGTTAAGGGCACAAACAACCCCCCCCAACTGGAACATATGTGCCAGGTTAAAAGAAACTACAGGAACCATACATATACAGAAATGGCATGCCACATTGCAAAGTAAACAGAGATTATTTAATAATTTTAATCCCTTACATCATTCTGCTCAAGTTTGCAATGGGTATGACACCACCCATCAGCACTGGGACAGAGCCCAGATTAAACATGAACAGTGTGGGTAATATATTATTACATTTGCAGCATATTGCAGACACCATTAGTCAAAGTGACTTTTACATTACAGTTTCATTATGATCAATGAGGGTCAAGGGCTTTGCTCAAGGGCCATCTGGCAGTGATGAGGTTTAAACTGGCATCCTTCTGATTACTGTCCTGTACTCTAACCACTAGGCTATGGCTGGCCCTTATTAGATGGGCCTCACACAGGGGCCAGAATAACCAATCATATAGCTATGAATCAAAAAAGTACTCAAGGAAACATGATCAAATTCCATTAATTAATTGTCTGCTTTACCACTGTACTCCAAATTTGGGTTGTGGTGGGGACTTCAGTATCTCCTAAGAATCAAAATTGGTTTGTTTGGATTTGCCTGAGAAAGCCTGGAGCAGACCTGAGGAGAACATGCAAATATTGCATAGAATTAAGCCCAGAACCATCAAACCACCCTGCAAAAATGACAGTTATGTTAAAATAAAGTGGTGTGGAATTACTCATGAAATTGCTTATAAAATGTTATAATCATTTTTTGCTTTCCCTGCCTTACAGAATCACAACCTTCATTTTTAGGCTTTTCATGTAATTCAGACATTTGCTATTTTTTTATTTCAGCATTCGCTTTTGTATATCTGCCCTCAGGCTCGGCTCTACCTGCGAGCTCAAATTTGAAGTTCACTGAAATGATTGATTGGCTGACTCATCGGACAGTGTGATGTTCTGCTCCATGCACGTTCATGTGTGATAGATCTAATTGTCATTGCCTTTCACGGCTTGTCCGTACACCGCATGTTTCCATGGAGATGCCCGCACAAAAAGCACAGGCCATTCTTCATGCGTTGGCATCTGTTTTATTGATAGCAAACATGAATCACCTAGGCCTGGTGTGAGCAATCCATTAGTTTATGCACTGAATTGACATTTTGCCCTTTTATCCAAATTAAAGATTGGTAAGGCCAAAAGCGTTGGTCGAGTTGTTTTTTTGCCAAGGGGGAAAGATCTGCAGTAATCTTCAAAGATGAAAAACATCTTTGATCTTTTGCTCTCTTATCTTGGGATAAAAAAGTGAAGCTTTAAGGAAATCAAATACCTGCCTTTGAGAAATGGACACAGTGAAATATTCTCGAATGGATTGCCAGGTGTAATGGTACAGAGTGTTTTTTACTGCCAACAATGGTCCCAAATGAAAGACTTAGAAGAGACATTAGAATATTAATTAGAAAAATTCTGTGGAAATGTTTTTGGCAGCGGTGGGAAAAAGTATGCATGCTTTTAAATATAAGTGTTAAAAGCTTATTTTTGTTAAGGGAATAAACCAGCATTTGGTGTGATCAAAACTTTTTAAAGAAACTGAAAGGTTATTTTAAACATCTTGGAGAACTAACCCCAGATCTTCTGTGGATGTCGACTTGCTAATTTTTTTCACACCTGCCTCAAATCTCACTGGGTTTGTTTTCAACCCAAATGACACTTTGGCAGTTATGAAATTTTTTGTTATTTCTTTTTCATCTTCTACAAAGTTATAAGGCAGCGGTGATTTCTTATTTTTTCTGCCAGGATTTTTTGGCAAGTTATTATATTTTTTATTTACAGTCTACAAATAACTGTCTGAGTTGCAGCTAATAAATATTGACTTTTGATATTTTTCTTTCAATCACTAACTGCTCATAGTCCAGACTTGCTTTTTGTAGTCTCTATTAATAATGACTTCCAACAGCTACTGATGAAAAGCATTCAATCAAGTACTTTTACACCTGCTATATAGTACGTATATACGTAAATCAGACACATTAATCTTTGGATGGAGTTTATTTTTTAGAAAATATACAATGACATGACATTTAAGGCTGGTAAAGTTCAGTATGTGTTTGTGTTTACCAGCATGTGTTGACTTGTATTTTTTAAAACACCATTCTATAAAATGCAAATGTAATGAGCTAAAAAGAACTATTTGGCATGACCACTCTTTACCCTCAAAACAGCATAAACTCATCTAGGTGTACATGCATACTGCTTTTAGAAAACTCAACAGGGAGGCCACTACAAACATCTTGGGGAAGTTACCATTTGTAACTATTTGATCTTCTGATTATGTAGACTTTATATAGTATTTAGAAACATACTATTCTTTTTACACCTGTCTAAACTTATTGTATCTCACTGTATGTTTTTTGTCAGTTGCTTTCTGGAAGCTATCACGTATTTTTTTATTTGATCATTTCAATGAAATAAGGCAGATTTGCTGCATCTTTTTATTCATAAAATAAATTAAAAAAAATTGTATTCTGATGTATATCATAGAGCATTGAATTTAGCCTTATGCATATATTGATTTGTAATGTTAATTAAGTAGCAGAACTATTCCTCATTTATAAACCTCAACTGTTAAAATAAATAAATAAATGCTTGCCTGAAAATAAATCCTTGACTTAAAGTAATTGTTCCTACACAGAGTTTTGAGAAGGATGTTGTAATGATAAAACATTGTATATTTGTATCTATTTTCAACACTTTACTGTGAGAGCTACTTGACATTCTCCTGTTAAAGCTTTGTGGTCATGTTTTTTAAGAATCAGACATAATCTATCGATCCCTGAGGGGAATTTCACTTCAGGCTTTAAAATCTAAATATTACTATTTTAAATGAAACAAAACTAGTAAACTAATTGTTAAAACAGATAAACTGTATTGAAATTCTCTATCTGTCTGCTGCAGTTTGTCCCCCTATCCTTTCATTAACCATGAAAAACATCTGTAAACAGCTGGACAAGGCTTTGAAATCATGTATTTCATGACTCATGAGTACAAAATGTGTAGGCTATGTGTTATGGATGGATGCTCTTTATATTAAAAGGCAAGTTTATTTTTTAGCGGGTGTGATGCCTAAATGCCCACCCACCCCTTTTTAAAGAAAATATAGCCAGTGTTCAGCTGCACTAATGTTAAGTGTTGTGGTTCATTTAGCACCAAACAATGTCAAGGTTTGCACTAACACTGTCATTATCTGTCTGTCTGTAAGTCATATATTTTTTGCTTTTTTAACTCTATTTTAATGAATTTAGCTTCATTTGGTTAATGAATGATGACTTGATGTTGGACCACAATGGAAGGTTTCCATACACAAATATGGTGCAATATGCACCGTGCCCATAGTCAGTAGTTAAAGATGTCCTGACACATTAAATTCTGAATAATAAGCAGATGTCAAAGATTTTTTTTACATTTTACCACTAATAAAAAGTGAAGGAAAAGGACTATGCTTTCAGGTGGTCTTCTGGATTGAAAAGCATGATAAAACAACAGCTGGAGCAGCATATTTAATCCTGACAGACATTCATCATTAATGCTATGTTACATTATGCATAGACTTAATGGGTACAGATGTCATCACACCTGGTTCCTGTGGGCTCTCAATCTAGACAGTGATTTTTTTTTATTTGATGTTCCAAATCTTCTGCATATCATCTTTTCCCAACACTGTATAAAAGAATAAAATCTTTTTCTCTGTTTGAAGTAAAGTTTTCCAAAGTAATATTTACTTCATTCTCTTTTCTAAACCCCTTTTCAATGTATTTAAATTCTGTTTGTTTAGCAGCTCTACCATCAAATGACACATTGTTAAATACCCTTATTGCTCGGCCTGTATACTGTAAGTAATTTTGGATTAAAATCTGAAAATATAAATTAAAAAAATTCTATTCCATTTGTTTTTTAATTGGGATGCCCAAACAGCTGATTTGAGCATAATTTTGTCTCAGCAGTGTATTCTTTGAGTTTTTGGATGGATGGATTTTGATATTTGTCATGATGAATAGATGTTTGTTAGACATGACATCACAAAGATAAATACTGTTAAGATTTGTGACTAGAAACTGCAAATATGCAAACAATACAAGATAAATGACTGTTACACCACAACACAACATGCTAAACACTTTCATTCATATTACCTACACAGCTGTACGGACAAATCTCCACAACATGATAAAAACTAAATTAGTTCACGTTCAGTGACTTCTTGCAAATAAATCTGCACATTATTTTTCACTGTAGAAAGGAATGACACTCAATTTGTGCAGCTCTCAGGGGAAGTAAATGACAGTTGTGTGACAGGTCTTCAGAAGCACTTTTCAGCATGGCAGAGAAATCATTCTCTCCGAATAAACTCGGATTAACGTTACTCGCTCCCTGTGCCCCTTTTATTTAACCCTGTTACCACGGGGGAAATGTAGTTCTACAGTAAAAAAAGAAAAGAAAAAGAACAGCTTACATAAAAAACACATTAAATATAAATCTAATTAAACGCAAACCCTAAGCTAAGATAACACAGGTATTCACAAAACATGAACAAGGCAATAAAACTAAATGCAGGTTTACAAAGATTGAAAAATATAATCAAACAGTTTACTCCATAAAATGTCCTAAAGCAAATGAATTACCTGAAACAAAGAGCAGCTTTGGATAATTAGCTTTATAGACCAGGCCTTAAACATGAATTTAAGCCTCCTCAACCATGTGCTTGCATGACATTCACAAACATGAACTCTGGGTGCACATATAAGCTGGATTTGTGACATTTTAACTGCTCTAAGTGTAAATTTTAAATACGAATTTCTTTCTTTTTCTTTTCTTTTTGATTATCTAAATTGACAATAAATTATGAAGATGTCGAAGCAATAAGAGTATTTAAGCTTTGACACAGGAAGCCTCTCTTTTATTAAGACTTATTATGATTAATTACTAATGCATTGCTTTAAGGTGGGATTGAATAGCTGAATAGCTTCCAACAGAAAAAAACTAATATATTTTGCTTTTTAGATAGACATTCTGAAAGATGTTACATTGACTTTCATTTGTACTGAGCACCTCATCCTGTTGGGGTTGGTGTGGGACTGATCAATAAAGCTAGTGCAATAGATCACAGACATGGTGTATGTTTTCCTTGGGGCAATATTTGTGCAATATTTGTGCATTCAAGAGCTTACATATAGTTAGTAACAGTGTAGAGGTACTAGTGATTGCTCTAATTGGAGGCTCATCATAATTGTATTACATCTTATATTGTTTTTCTACTGTCAACCTCTGCACCATGACAATGAAAATGAAAGTGTTTATATAATGTAGTTTTAGACTATTTTTAATTACCTAAAAATACAGTGCATTACTTATGGAGATGTAACAACTATGAAATGTTACTACAACATGCATAAGGTAAGAATGTTATCATAACAGGAACGGATTCATCAAAGCACTATGAGACCTGTACCTTGTACTCCAGATGTGAACCACATGCACATCAGGCACAGTAACAGTAGCTCTCATTTTGATTGAGTAAGACAGAAAATAAATTACACTGTCAAGCGCATTTTGGAGCAAATGCAGAGCAAAGGGCATCTTGTTGATGCTAAATGGGAACTTTGACAGGCCAAAAGATTGTCTTCTGTCAAATTCTGTCAGCATGTGTTAAACCCAATCATGAAATAGATCCACAGGTTTTGATCATGTGGCATTTTTAGATTCAGTTTTATTGGGCTTTAGTAGCAGAAATATTGAGTCTAGGATAACAGTAAAAAACAAGTGGATCATAAATGTCCATTCTGTCGTCCCCAGTGAAGTAAATGTAGCAAACCTATTAGTTCCTTAGTAACTGAATTAATGTCATTTCTGAATTATTGGTCATTAAAGTAGCACAAGCAAAGAACTAAAGTAGACTTTAAACTTTTTGTTTAATAAACAGTTTGCTTTTTCTAAGTAGAACAATAACCACATAGTTTGTAACCTGCGATGATTAAATATGCAGCACACACAGCAGGTCTTTTTTTGCTAAACAATAGTCTATAACTCATAAAGACCCCCTGTTGGCAAAAATGATTAAACGATGTTTAACTGTCTTAAACATCACATGATCATATAGAGTAAAGTGCCGATGTTTAAAATACTTTCAATTACTTCTGTAACTTTTATTATTACATTGGTGATCATACATTACTGGTTTTGAGAAGAATTAAGTATTTTTGTTATACTGCTGATATAAACTCTGGCGTCTCAGTCACACTAACATTTCATTTTGCCACATTACAGTAAAGTTGGAAACATTTACACACACACACAAATAAATAAACTGAAATAAAGCAGTCCCCTCAAACTGCCAAATGATGCCATTGTATTGCATGTACAATGATGCTGAATGTTGGGTAGATGAGATGTGGACGGTACAGTCAAATAATTTGCTTCACACTGCAGATTCTTTGAATATTTGCTGGTGGTCATACTAATGTGCCTTGTGTATGATGTACACTTAATCACAATTAATATTGAATTACTACTGAACTCAGGAGGGCCAGCTAGAGACAAAGGGTTGGATGTGGCCCATGGTCTGTAAAATGTCCAGGTGTTTTACATTAAGAACATAATAGGGCAATTTTCTATCATTTTAAATGCTGATTATCTTCCCCTTTTTTCACTTGAATGAACAAACCCTCTCTCAGACGCGATGGGTAGTTTTGCAAAGAACCAACCCACTGCTGGAACTGAGATTTACGTTTACATTCACTCATCCCCATTTCTCAGACCTAGCCCTATATTTACCGTAATGCTTTACAATGAGGATGAGTGCTGCCTCTAATCCCAGATGTGCAATGTTACAATTTTAGAAGACACAATTAATCATAAACACTTAGAGTTGAAGGCAGGAGGGGAAAGAACATGTAGTGAAATATTAATCATCTCAGCTTCTTTCTCTGGACTGCAGACATCACAAATTTAGATGCTGTTGCTTTTTTGGGAGTAGCCTGCACCAGTTTTGTCCTCTTAACATATAAAAGCATTTTAATGTTGCAGGGTTTATACACAGGATGTTATAAGTATGAAGTTTCTCAAGTGGCAGCTCGGTGGCTTGGTGGGTACTTTTATCTTACCACAATGTTTGATTCCTAGGTGGACTGGTCCAGGCGTGTGTTTATAGAAGTGTTGGTTTATACAAAAAAATTATTATGTTACAGACAACAATTTAAGGATTAGATCTGGAAATGCATTTTGTAGCCTATTCCAGAAACAGTTATGAAAAATGTTCTATATATCCTTAATAGAATAAACAATTCTGTCACTATTGACCCTGCACCCTACACATCACAGATACATAACTTTTCTTACAATAAGACTCTACCTTCTCATGCATA
>JAYDZF010000001.1:34853287-34866318 GCA_034509105.1 Microcambeva barbata
ATTCTGATAGAAATTGCCAAATAAAACATCCACTTTACAGCCACTTTTACATCTTAGTTGTTCCCCGCCGTTGTCATTGGTCCCCTGGGTGCCACCCTAGTCACTAGGATTCACAAGATTCGTTGTACTGTGGGGTCCCAAGTCTAGATAAATAGGAAGGTTACATCAGGAAGGGCATCCAGCATAAAAAGCATGGTAAATCAATAATGCAGATAATAATCTGATGTAGTGACTCTTATCAGGGGTAGCATCATCAAGGACAGGACGATCATTAAAAAAAATAAAAAAAATTAAAATTGCTATAGCAGTGGGAGATGAATTTGCCACTGAGACCCTCTATCCTGTCTTATTATATAAATCCTGTCCTATTACACAACCGATAGATCTCAGGTTTACAGGACTGAAGGATTCCATATTTAGTTCCATATATATAAGTAACAGTGCTGAGCTCTGCTTGTGGCCGGGACCCAGATACGTCATTAGATCCTGTTTTAGCACTGCAGTGCACGGTGGGTAAACTGCAGCTGCTTATTGCCTCTTAATCGGCTTCTGCAGTGTCCTTACATATATAATGTACGACTGACTGAATTTCCTGAACACACAGGAAGTAAAACTTGCAAAGAGTGAAGCTGCACCTAATGGAGTCTTCATTAAACACCTAATAGAACAACTAACATCTAAAGACACAAAGTAAAACCACCATTTTAATATGGGAATCTCATTATGGCTAAAAGCAGAAAGGGGGACAAATTACTGGGCAATAATGCACAGAGAGAACATGTTCAGTCTGCATTTGTTATTCCCATTGTTTGTCAGATTCAATTGTGTACATGACTAATGGATGCTGAATTTGGTGCATTTTGTTCTTTTCTTCCACTCAATCCCACCCACCCTACCCCAAAATTAATGTTTAACTCTTCCAAACATAATTGTCTCTTCCATTAAATAGGGCATAAAGGAGATTGGATTTGGTTATATGGGCTTTAAGTGAGAGTTTAAGGTTTGAGTTGATCCAGGATCATTTCATTACGAGTGGCATGGTTGTAAGTGTGTTTTTATAAATGACAAAGCAATACTCTTTATAAAAACAAGACCAAAATGGTTTAATACAAATTAGGTTGGGATAATTTACAGGGATTCAGTAACTAATACAGCTTTACTTGTATTCTTTCTGTCAGGGAGAGTAAGACTGATAGTACAGACTTTTTAACCTTAACTTTATTTTGACCATGGCATAAGATGGCAAATAGGTACTTATATATAAATATTTATGTAAAGTTTTAAAATGCCTACACTTTATATGTCTTTGGAGTCAATTTGAAATTCATTTTTAGGCCAGGCATTTAGTGCTTGCTGTTCCTGAGCGGAGTATTTATCAGTTCTGCCATGCCTTGAGTAATGGCGGCTCTACTTTGGGAGAAAACTCATAAGGTGCCGTACCTGCTCTGCTATTCACGATTTAACAAAGATTGATATCTTCTCCAGGGCAATAACAAACACGCTGCTGGGACTCGGAGAAGAGGAAACCGTTACTGACTTTGCTGATAAAATTAAATTCCACCAAGGCCTTGGATTCAGAAACAAAACAATGCTATATTACCCCACTTTATTTCTGTAAATTGTTGTGGACACCATTATTCCCTTTCAACCGGCGGAAAGCCGGATCTGTGCTTTTCCAACAACAAAAAGAAATAAAAGCTTCCTGACCTCATAAATTTGTTCACAGGTGGGATGGAAGAATACGAGGCTTTTCAGTGTGATCTGAGGCGCCATCTTTTTACAGGTCAAGTTGTAGAGGTACGAGAACGCAATAATGACTGTAATGTTTTCCAATTCAGGCTTGTTTTTGTTTATTAGGGTTTTAATTGTATAATTTTGGTCACATTCGATACAGATACAGTTATTATCTAGTTATTCAAGTTATTCAAGTTTTATCAGTTCACAAGGTGATATCAAACACAGTCATGGACAATTGTGTATCTCTGATGAACCTCACTTGCAGGTCTTTGGACTGTAGGAGGAAACCAGAGCACCCAGAGTAAACCCACACAGACAAGAGAAGAACATGCAAACCACACAGAAAGGTAAAAGATTGCCCTAACTGAGGATGTATTGATTTTAACATCATGTTTTACACTTCAAGGTGGGAAACGGTTATTCATTAGTTAAAACAAGTTTAATTAGTACACAGATTATATTGAAAACAGTCGTTGTCTCTACTTCCCTACAATTGCATGTCTTTAGACTGTGGGAGGAAACCAGAGTACCCAGCATAAATTCACACAGACACGGGGAGAACATGCAAACTCCACACAGAAATGACCTGGACCGCCCTGACTGAAATCGAACCCAGGATCCCGAGGATGTTCTTCCTGTGAGGCAACAGTGATACCCATTGAACCACAGTGTTAGTGCAAGTCTTATTTTATGGACATTCTTGCTGTGAGGTGTCAGTGCTACCCACTTAGCCACCGCTCCACCCTGTTTACCAAATAAAATATAAAGTATAAAATATATATTTATTATTAAATTGTTTCTTATGAATTCTCATGAATTAGCATTTCCAATTGGCAAACTGCATCATTCTTCCTCTCCACCAATGATGACCACACTCGGATTGAAGAGAATGAAGCTTACACCCTTCCCCTCCAACATGGGCAGTAGGCCATATTTTTCCGGATGCGTTCTGATGAGTGTGCATGCAAATCAGCACTGTGTACGGAGAGACACAACCTATTCAAACTTACCTCACCCTGAGCAAGCACCATCAATCAGCCAGCAGAGGTCATATTTACATTCAGCTTTTTAAATCTTGCTTCAAAAAGAACAACAGGCCAATCATTTTTCATGAGGCCACTCAGCCAAGCTGTCAGGTACTTAGACTTGTTATGAAGTGTTCGAGATCTCAGCTCGGGTGTTCAGCGTGTGTTTTTTTTCTGCTGCATCACGTGAGAGTCTGTTGTGTGGGGATATTTTTGCTGCACTAATTCACCAAAGTATGAGAAAATGAGAGGGGGTCAGTGGACTGTGCGCAAGTCAGAGAAAAGATGTGGCAGATGTACCATCCTCGGATGCAACCAATGTTAACAGAAAGCAGAAGGGTAATTGTACATGCTAAATTATGAGCAAAAAGAAAAATGTGTGTGTGTGTGTGTGTGTGTTATGCTGCTAGTGTGCAGTTCTCTCTGTGCACCTCCAGTAGATGGGGCAGTTTGTCATGGTCTGATAGTGAGATAATCACTTAGGCCCGCCAGGATTGTGTGTGTTGCCTCCTTCTTAACCATACACACCCACTATTAAAAAATAAGGGTATTTTATTGCCAAAGATCAGTTAAAATGAACTGATACAAAACAGTTACAGATACAAAACAAAAATAAAAGACAATAAAATTAAATACAATAAAAATATACTAAAAAGTGCAAATCGTAGCAATAAAAAGGGTAACATTTACAATAATGAGGCAGTAATAAAAATTTATTGTGCGTGTTTATATGTTTGTGTGTGTGTGTGTGTGTGTGTGTGTCACACACACAAACACAGACTCTCTTTCTCTCTCTCTCTCTCTCTCTCTCTCTCACACACACACACACACACACACACACACACACATTCACTTAATCTCACCTAGTGGCATCACATTACATTACACTGTGACACATTCATTCATTCTTTCTCACCTAGCGGGTATTACAGTGCATTACAAAATTGCACTTACTCACCTGGGGGTATGATGGGGCAACCCCCCACCCACACACACACATGCACACTATGTGCACACACGTGCATCACACATTAACACATTCGTTCTCTCACTCTCATCTGAGGGCATCAGTGCATTACACATTCACACATTCATTCTCTACAAAGAGATTGAGAGAGAGAGAGAGAGAGAGAGAGAGAGAGAGAAACACACTGATAAGAAGGTAATTTACCAACTTCTATATTTTTTATTCAGACAGGAAAAGAACGGTACAGGCAGTAATAGAGCCATGCAGATCCCAAACTGCTGTGTCACTGTGCCATCCTTTTTGCCAAACCCTGCACATAGGACATAGTCCCAGTAGATTAACCACTCTCTTTAATTATAGCATTTATTAATGGTACACGTAATTGTTGTCAGGGTCAAAATAAAATACAGTTAAGGTATAACGGCAGGTACTATTAGTCTTACTATAGTACCTGGCATTTCACCTGAACTATATTTTATTTTGACCATGGCATAAGATTGAAAATAGGTACTTATATGTTAAAATATATGGCATATTCCCGATAGATTAAATACTCAATTTAATTATAACATTTATTAATGCTTCATGTAATCATTCACATTTCTCAAACAAAAACAAATCCAGCAAATGGTTTTAGTATTTTCTCAAACCATCGTATGTCTTCAACAGCACCACAGGGCTCGCTTCCTTTGTTCCTTTTTTTTTTCCTGAGCAGTCTGGAGCAATGAAGGCTCAGACCATGTTTGGGGTTATTACAGTGTGTCAGGATCACTTTATGCTTCCATAATTAGACTGGAAAGTACATTTTGGTAATGCCTCAGCAGCTTGTTGGTGCAAAATGAGAGTTAATTCAGCCTGCAGCAGACGAGAGCATCTATGTTACAGGAAATGATGCATTTTGTATGCATCAGCCTGGTTGTTTTTATATTACAGGTTTGTGCAAGGATAAAAATATGTGCGCTTTCACTCAAAATGAACTGTGCACCGCTTTCAAAGATGTTTCGACTTCTGTTGTCTACTGTTTACTGGTAGTTTTGGCTTTAGTTATTGTAATGTGGGGGTGCAGATAGATTGAACAGACTCAAGGCTATCTGTAGAGCAATATATGTTCTTTTATAGCCGGAGGAATTTTCAAAAGTAAAGTTTAATGGTAAGTGACATGAGTAAATGTAACTATATTATAGTGCTTGGTAATATAGAGTGATTACATCAGCAGGTGAATGATGGTTTTTGTGTAGTCAGAGACTACGAGGGTTCAGCAGGATTGTGGCCTTGCTTAAATTCTACAAGATTTTGAACCATTTAATGATTTTATGCATTGTAGAGGGAGAAACATGCAAAACTCTTCAACTCTTTATTTGATGACAACCGTTTTCTAAATATTTCAACACATGAATTTACCAACCTCTGTGTTTTATTTTTCAGATATGGAAAGAACAAGTCTGTACAGACAGTAACTGGAGGCGTGAGTCCTCTGAAAATGGGACACTAAATGGCCTCTGGTGCATCAGAACCGGTCTGAGGCCAGTCAAAATGGCAACACAGATGGACACGACTCCTGATGCAGTTCACTGCTGAACTCATTCAGCAGCTGGTATGGTACACATTCACTGTGACAAATATGCAATAAAAAGTCAATCATATTGTTGCCTTAAATTCTTTCACACCGCTGATTGTGCTGACATTAAACTGGATGGTTATTATGTTACCATTTGACATGTTTGGACCTGGAATTATTTACAGCTAGCCCGCCTCCTGTTAGATGGACCTCGGCAATTTAATATTAAATATAGAACCTAAATTTAAAAAATTCCACTTTAGTTTGTTTTAACAATTATTATTATTATTATTATTATTATTATTATTATTATTATTATTATTATTATTACATTTTCAGCATTTGGCAGATGATTTTAACCAAAGCAACTTACAGTCATGTGACAATGTATCAGCCATTTAGGGTTGAGGGCCTTGCTCAAGGGCCCAAGAGTGGCAACGTGGCAGAGGTGGCACTTCAACCAGTGACCTTTTGATTACTACCTTAACCGCTAGGTTCCAACATACCTATTCTTCTTCTTCTTCTTCTTCTTCTTCTTATTATTATTATTATTATTCTTATTATTATTATATTATCATTATTGTGCTGTGTTAATTGTTTTGTATTGTTGGGTTCTGAAAGTAATTACTAATAATGAGATTTTAAAATACGGATAAATATAATTTAAGATTGAATAGTGCAAAAAAGTTATAACTTTTAAATCGAGCACAGAAAAACTCCTGTTTTACAAGATTTCTTGCCTGAGAAAGTTTTTTGTGTCACGTGGTGCAGCATTTTTTACTCTTAGCTTTGTTTTCTTTAACTCCACAACAAAAAGTTATCAGGATACACACGGGCATACCTAAACAATCCAAACTTTTTCAGTAATACCCACCTGTTGTAGATACACCCCCCCCCACACACACACACTGCCCCCCACACAGACACAAACATAATTTGCTGGATTTGAAAAAAAAAGACCTTGAAATCCATAAAAAACTGCAACTTTCTATTGAGCAAAACAAAATAAAAAGACAAATCACCATTACAGTGAAGTTATTACAAGTGAGATGCACTATGTATCGAACAGAATTCTCTGCTTTCAACATATTTTCTCAAAATTGCCTTTCGGCACAAAAATGATTGTAAAACTTAACCAGCTCCCTGAAAGCAAAGAAAACCTTGAACATTCTTTTGGAAAAATACACCTTTAATCTTCACACATTTTCACAGGTGTGAGTGTGCTTGCTTTGTGCTTCAAATGATCTGGGGTTGAAACTCCTTGTTCTTTTTAATGTCCAGCTTTGGTCTGCATTTTGTCTCGATTGGGAGCCATCACACATCTTATGTCCATTGTATGCTAGCAGTGCTCAAACATGCTTCATTTCTGTTCCTTGTTTGAAGTCCACAACTGGGAACCAATTTGCTAAATGAAGGTAGATCCAAAAGGAGGAGAGCCGAAATCTGACTTTTTCCTGCTGGGTTTAGGGATTCATGTTGCACTTCTAACAATATATTGTAGTTGCCATGTAATTTGCCATGTAATTTTAGGTTTGTGATATAACAGCATGGAAACTCACTTCTTTTCAGTGTTCAAACTACTTTATGAGTGGGTGTCCTGTTCTGACAAGCCATTTCTATGAGAATTCAATACAAAAAAAATCTTTAAAGGTTTTAGCATATATTTTGTTGATTTCTTTAAGCATCACACTTCCTCTTGGTCCATTGGTTCCAGTCTCCTGGTTGTGCCTGGGGTGGTCCTGGTTGTGCCTGGTCAGTCCTTCAGCTATGCTGCCCCCCCACCTCTGAAACGCATTGACTCTCAGCTCTTCTTCCTCCGTTACTCATTAAAATCTCCTTTTAAAATGTATCTCTCTGCTGAGAGAGTCATAGTCTCTTGTCTTATTGTCTGTGTTTCCTTTCTGGTTTTGTATGGATGTTTTATATGCTTTTGTGCATAGGTGTTTCTGGATGCGTATGTTTCAATGCTTATGTGTTTATGTGTGTATGTGTATACACATGCATTTATCTCTTGTTTATGGCTCTTTTTCTGTCTGGGTTTTGATCTTCTGTTTAGGATTTTCTTTGTAAAGTCTCATTTAGCCTTGTTTAAGACAATATATATTATTATTCTCAGGAAACCTGATGAGCATGATGCAGCCACTCTTAGCCAGCTAGGGCCAGCCCTAGCCTAGTGGTTAGGGTATTGGTCTAGTAATCAAATGTTTTCTCATTGCTCAGACTGTACGCTGTACTGTAAGTCACCTTTATCCTAAGTGAACTACAGTGAAGTTACAATATACAGTCTGAGCAACTGGGGTTAAGGGCCCAACATCAGCAACCTGGCAGTGGTAAGATTTGAACCAGTGGCCTTCGGATTACTAGTCTAGTAAACACTAGGCTACGGCTGGCCTAATCATTGGTACAGGGGAAGAACGGGAATAGATCTACTTATGGACTACAAATGTCCAGGAAGAGTCTAGAATGTTTATTTGGTAGGACTGATTAATGTTTCATTAAGTTGAACAAACCATTTTTAGAAATCTTAGAGTAGGGGGAACCAGTGCCGTGATCCTGAACTCCCAGAGTTTGACTCTTAGCTCTGCTATTGGTTGGGCGGGCGCTTCTCAGCAGGTAAAAAGGCAAAATTGGCCACTAGTCAGCAGAGTTGAAAAATAGCTAATTAGTAGGTTGGTCTTCAACACATTGTTGGGACTCTGGTTAGTAGCCTGCGACACCGGTACAGAAATGGAGGTACGTGGAGATCAGTATAGCTGGCCTTTCGGATCCATAGAAATATGGTGAGTACAAAGTGGACTACTGAGGCGTCAGAGGTACAAGTCAGGCGAATACTTTTCAGACATGATTCTTATAGAACAAGACTAATTGCCTATGGTGAAATTTGGAGAAAAGGCAAAAAGGCAGAAGATGTTGGTCACTGTGCAGTGTGACTGAATGCAGTCCACCATGTCTGTCTCTTCATACAGTCTACCGTGCTACATGCTTGAATGTTCAGTTATTGAATAATCGTTATATCTGATCACCCATTTAATCAAAAATGACAGCTTAAATCAAGTGAATAAGTGAATCAATTTGGCAACCCATTGTAGCCTGCAAGCGATGATAAGGCTGACCTCCCAAATGATTCACACTTACACTTACAGTCAAAATGATTCGACCTCCATTGCAAACTAGCAAAACGGTTGACATTGGGCTATTTAAACAAGAACTATTTAAATAGCTAAAATCATCCAAAAGCAAGCAGATTTTCTACATTGAACAAAAAATGCAACTTTTTAAGCAAAATAGGCACAGAATTAATCAACCACTCCATGAAAGTTGTCTTTAATTCTACAGCATCAGCGTATAACAGCATTTCTTAGCCCATTCTTCATGTGCAATGGCCTCTGGTTTAATAAAATTCTTGAGTTTATG
Source organism: Microcambeva barbata (assembly GCA_034509105.1). NCBI lineage: Eukaryota > Metazoa > Chordata > Actinopteri > Siluriformes > Trichomycteridae > Microcambeva > Microcambeva barbata. The sequence continues at coordinate 34,861,989 of JAYDZF010000001.1, forward strand.
TGCTGCAACCACTTCTCATAGGTTTGCAGTAATTCATGTAAATGTATAGAAGAAAAACATTTAAATAAATTTGTTGTGCTGATTGTTTTATAGCCTTTAGCTACAACGCCACATTTAAGTGAAAGCAGCTGAAAGAACTGTTAATACTGTTCTATATTGATAGTTTTATGTCACTGCTCACATTCTATTTTGCTTTATTTGAACACATTTATGTGATGTATTATTCATATTTTAATTATGCCTATTTCATTTTAATTAAGACATTTGTATTGAATTATCATCATATGTATAACTCTTCAGTTTATACATTGTATCTCTATTTTCTACTTTAATTGCTATTCTATTTTCTAGTAATCAGATGGCCGCTTGTTCAAGCCCCACTACTGCCAGGTTCCTGCTGTTGGGCCCTTGAGCAAGGCCCTTAACCCTTAATTGCTCTGACCGTAAAATGTAGCTGTGCTTTAGAAAAAGCTGTCTGCAAATTGGCCAAAAATATTTTCTACCTATAATTAAAATGTCTATCTACACTACATCCTGAGAAAAGGCTGCTAAGGTGCCTCTTGTTTATTGCAGTACCTGGCTGTACCTGTTCAGGTTATTCAGATTTTTAGAGCATCTCACGCTATGTTAACTTTTACCCCTTTTGTTTAAGATGTTTTAAAAAGTTGTGTCAGACATCTGGAACCCAGTGTTTATCTTTGTTCGATGTTACCATACCATAAATTACTTAATTTTTCTACTTAACTGCAGTGTGTGTGTGTGTGTGTGTGTCAGTTACACACTGAAAATAATTTAGAGAGTTTAGGTGGATAATTTGCAACCAAAGGCAATTTAAGGTGAATTATAACAAAGGGACCGTGTCTACACACCTGCTTTCCCTTTTTATCGCCCACTTATGTTTCTCATGTGAAGGGCTGAATTGAACAACCTGGTTCATTGTGTTGGTGAATACCCAACATCCGATGCAGCGGTCTCTTGTGTAATTACAAAACAGAACATATCAGCTTGAGTTTGATTTGTTATGCTAATCAGAGGTGCTCCATCTTCACCAACCATAAACAATAACCTGATTCTTCATTCTGGCACTGAGAACTCGGGAGATCCTAGAAAGACCATCTGCTCTTTCTAAACTAGCCAATGTGATTAATCTCACTGTCATAAAAGTGGCGTGGAGCTGAAAACTATAAAATTAATACAAAATTAATACTTAAAAATAATACAAAGCCTGTGCTGTATGTGTCAGAAAGTACATTTTATATAAATAACAGACTGGACATCTGGCAACAGCTGCATGGAGGAAAAAAGATCAGCTAAATGTTATATATCTTAAAATACCTAATAGTGTAAATCTGAGCAGCACCGTGGTGCAGTGGGTAGCTTTGTCACCTCTCGACCTGAGGTAACCCTTCTGCCCAGGGTCCTTTCTAAATAGAGTTTATGTTTTCTCCCTTTGATAGCCTTTCTCTCTTAGAGTTTCCTCTGGGCACAAAGCCATGCAGTCAGACCAATTGGGGCTACTAAAATTGCCCTTGGTGTGTGTGTCCCACAATGGACTGAAAACCTGTCTACAATGTTCACAATTAAAAGACAATTCATGAATGAACAAATGAATAAATCAATAAATTGATTTTAAGAAACGCACTGCAGTAAGCATGGCTCTATAAGGTGTTGGTCATAATAATGTGACTCAAAAGTACATTTTGATATATCAAAGAAGGCATATTAAGAGTACAACAGAGAGCAGTTACTTTTCACTCTACTGTGTTTCAGGATTGATAGTCCCCCTGCAGTGAGTCTCTGTTTCCCTCTTTAAGCTGTCCCGGGTGCTCCTGTATATCTACGGTTCGTGGTTCTGAAGTTGACATTGTGCAGTTCAGAATATAAATCAGCCAGTCAGCTCGTATTTTGAATCCGAGCTTCCATAATCTCCTGCTCTGACACTGTTCTGCTTGGTTAAGACTTGATGATATTCTCCTGATGTCGTCTTCAGCAGTTCAGACAAAAGTCATTTTATTCGAAAACTATCAGACGTTGTTTTACTTGCTTGCATTTTGTTGTGGAAATGTGAACCTCATTAAAAAAGCGACTCCATTCACATGCCTCTGGTGATGAACGCACACAGATGTGCTTTCTGTTCTGTCCTGTTGTTTTACTCGCACTAATTATTCAGACATTATTAGACCAGACAGACAGAGCGAAGCACATATTCTTTTTAGGAACCAAAATGTGCATCAATGATTGAGCCATGTGCTTGCTGGAAGTTAAATCTTATTGTTATCATACAGATTTGTTTTGACAGTAAATTCATACTCACGCACTCCCAGTAAACACTTTGATTGGTATTTGAAAGTAGATTCATGCATCTCCGGTCTATTATCACCTTCTAAAACAAAAGGCTTTTGTCTCTGGCATTAAACTCGAATGAGACACAGATCATAAAATCTAATGGACTTAAAGATTTAGACTGGCTCTTCCAATGAGGACAAAGGCTGCATTCGGTTTTAGCTTAATAAAATCCTTCAAACCTTAAACCTCATGATGATGATCATAAAAATTACATTTTTAAAACCACTTCCAACTGTCAAAGATGGTGGCAGTGTTATGGTCTGTGAAATACCTTTGTGGCATTCTCTGGACCCATGCATTCATGTGGAAATCATTCTCAAATTATTTGGGTGGGAATCCAACCTTGCATCATGTACACTGATACATATTGATTGTCATCCCTGTGTTGGATGAGATCTTCCAGCAAGACAATGCAACTTGTCACACAGCTGGAAATATCCTACACTACATAAAAGAGCATGTCTGATACTTCCAAGTACTATTCTGACCCCCTAATTTCCCCAACCTTAACCCAACAGAGCATCTGTGGGACCACCTGGGTCATTGTGTTTGCTAGAGCAATCCAAAGCCCTGTGGTTAAGGCACCAGTCTAGTGATCAGAAGGTTGCTGATTTAGGCCCCACTGTCTGCTAGCTGCTTTTTGAGCACTGGAGCACGGCCCTTGACCATAAATTTCCTTAGAACATATGCTGCAACCGTTTTGTACATCAGTCTGAATAATAAGGTCTACTAAATGCATACAATATAATGTACATACAGTAATTATTAATTACGGCATGATTATTTATACTAAATAAATAAATGTTCTTTGGGGTGAAAGTATAACAGATTAATTACAGTAAAGAAGGTTATTCCCAAAAGACAATAAATAAGGGCAAGGAACAGATCAAAAGCTTTAGGACTTGTGCAGTACCAACACCAGAACCAGCTATAAAATATACAGTAGTATATAAGAGGTTGCCAAATAATGATGGATAGATAAGACTGTGATGGATGGATCTTGTGTGTTGTTCCCAGTATTCAGTGGTTAATAGTCCAGTGAAGGACGAATGGAAAAACATTGAAAGGGTCATGGATACCCAAAGCTCATTAATGTATGTGGAGGGCAAAGCTAATCTTGTCTGATCCCACAGAAGTGCTATTATAGCACAAATTGCTAAAAAGGTTAATGTTGGCTTTGGCAGAAAAGTGTTAGAACACACAGTGCATTGCAATCAGCCACCTGTCCAGAAGATGGACAAAACTACAATGGCCACATGTGGGACCTGTACAACTCTGAACTATGGAGCCACCCCAACCCCACCTTCACATTTTCAGTATTTAAGAATTTGGAGCAGACAATTGGTTTTTCCAGATGTTCATTAAATTCTTTGGTATTTGCATGGTGAATAAGCTCTTAACCTTAAAACAAGAGGGTTCCCGATCTCCAGCTGAGGCATAAATGCATAAACAGATGAATTGTACTGTCAGTCTCATACCCTGATAAATAGGTAGGGTTGTGTCAGGACGATAAAAAAAAAACAATGAGAAATGCTTGGATAACGGGTCCAGCCAAAAGATTGTGGATGTTCATTAAAAAGTGAATTTCAACTGCCATTTTTCTCAGAGCTTCTGCCTGATACCAGATAGTACAGCTATGAGCTGACTGCCCCAAAAGTCAGATATAAAGTGTCCTGCCACTACTCCTTTACAAAGATCAGTTAAGGAATGAGATTTCCTATCCCCGTTGGATGTTCTCTTGTGTCATCTCGAGTCTGGTCTGTTCGATCTGACTGTAAGAGAGAAGAAGGTCCACTGAGACCTTCTCCAGCTTGATCTATTGTTGTCCAATGTTTCTGACCTCTATTATCAATTTCTAATTATAGGTTTTTGGTTGGATAAAACGGCTGGTGTTGATGGAGGGTAGATTGGGAGGAAATAGCTTGCTCGGTGCACTTGCACTTGCACCATGATAACAGATGCTATTTCTGACAATAACATTGAA
>JAYDZF010000001.1:35297484-35309971 GCA_034509105.1 Microcambeva barbata
ATGATTCACATATAAGTACAGACTGTGTACCAAAACTGTAAATGATTCACTTATAAATACAGACTGTGTACCAAAACAGTAAGTGATTCACATATAAGTACAGACTGTGTATCAGAACTATAGTGATTCACTTATAAGTACAGACTGTGTATCAGAACTATAGTGATTCACTTATAAGTACAGACTTTGTACCAAAACTGTAAATGATTCACTTATAAGTACAGACTGTGTATCAGAACTATAGTGATTCACTTATAAGTACAGACTCTGTACCATACACTAGTGCCCTAATAAGTGTACTTGTGGCATATGAAGCATTGTTTGAAATAAGGTCTTGGAGTGAAAAAATATTATTTTAACTATCTTTATAGCTTTTGTTACATATTTATTAGCTTTTAACAGAGTCAAGGAAATACATGAATAATCTCATCAATTCGTGTCAGAAGAATAAAAAGTGGAACATCTTACATTTAAGTCGTGACATTGGCTCTACCAAACTAGTGAAAAACTAGTGAATAGTTTTAATTACTCTCATAGAGAAAGTACCCCACTGCACCTCAATTAGTCCTCTTTCACACCCACTCGCACATTTCTTCCACGTGTACACATGAATATTTACCCGGCTCTTAAAAAGTGCCAGTGTGAATGCCTGTAAACACAGCTGCTAGGCAGTGCTACTGGTGAGGAAAGCCAAAGGCAGTTTGAGGCACCACTATAAACTGCTGGCTTTGCAGTAAGTAAATGAGATGGGCACGGTGCCCACGCCTCGCCTGTGCCTGTTTGCCATGCTATCAAGCACCCGCTCCAACAGTCACTGCTTAATGGTGTCCCATATGTGAGTGGCTGATGCTAACTGAATTGCACCGTGACATCATTAGTACAGAAACTTGTCATGTCTTGTTAATAATTCTCAATTAGTTGCATGTTTTTACTGAACCAAATAGTGTCTGATTTGTGTTATACTGTAGCATAGCGGCTAAAGAGGTAGCCTGACGGTAAGCCATGCTAAAATTTGTGCCGATCTGCAGAACAGTTTTGACTGGTTGAGGGGGCACGAAAAGCTCCTCTATTAGTAAACCTACTATTTCTCTGAAACCATGGATGGATGGATGGATGGATGGATTGATGGATTGATGGATTGCAAGGAAAGTAATTTGTTAGATAGAACAGTGGTCATCTTGTTGTTTGACCAGATGTATACCATTTACATTTTCTGCATTGAGCAGATGACTTTATCCAAAGCAATTTACAGTACATTATACAGTCTGAGCAATGGGGGTTAAGGACCTTGCTCAAGGGCCCAACCGCAGCAACCTGTGAATTACTAGTCCATTACCTTAACCAAAAGGCTACGGCTGACCTGTACCATAACTGTAGATGATGAACTTATAAGTACACAATGCTTACCAGTGCCATTTTGTTGATTGACATTTTTTTCATTTAGCACTTCTTCATTCAAAGTGGCATACATTACAGATATAGTATAGAGGCTGAGCAATTGTGGGTTAAGGACCCTTGTTCAAGGGCCCAACAGCAGCAACCTGGCATTGGTGCAGCAAACATCTGATTTCTAGTGCAGTTCCTTACCCACAGCTTGTCCTATCAGAGATAGTGATGTCCAGCACTGTATGCTCCACTTTATTATTCTTACTGTGGATGGATTTGTGAATGTGTATGGATGTGCATGTGTGAATAATGTGTGTATATGTGGACTTATGAATATATGGATTGTTGTGTGCATATGCTAGATGGATGTGCATTGATGTCAGTGTTGATGGACGTGTGTGTGTGTGTGTGTGTGTGTGTGTGTGTGTAAGAATAGATGGACGGATTCTGATGTGAGTTAATGCTACATGTATTGGGTGATAAATCATTTAATCCCACACTGAGAGAGGATCAGTTGTGCTGTGATCTTCAGTTCAGTAACATCACACTGCAGCTCAAACAGCCTCTTCACTGACTCTTGTAGTTCAGCTCGGATTCCACTGAACTGTATCTGACCGCAGTTCTTTTATTCTCTTTTATTGTCTTTAGCGCAATAAAACTTTCATTTCATTGTGTTTTTTATTCAAGTCCGACCTGCTTCAGAGGGAGAGAGGTTTATGTGCACTGGTATTTTGGTTACTACATCGCCCCCATGTGGTCATCTTTTGAACCGTTCACCCACGGTGTTTCTGGGTCCGTTGTAGCTGTTATGTATCGTTTTGTAATGATCTACTTATTTTTAAATAGGTACAACTGTGTTGTGTTTTGAAACATCTGGATGTCAATGCTAGGAGTAAAAAATCTAAGGTGAACACCATATTTTAATCACAAAAGAATAGAGGACGATTAGCACACATTGTATATTCGTGCTAATGGATTAGATTTTTCTCTTCTGTTGGGCAGCACGGTGGCTAACTGGCTAACACTGTCGCCTCATAGCAAGGCAGTCCTGGGTTTGATCCCCAGGAGGTGAGGTCCAGGGGTCCATTCTGGGTATAATACATGATTAATTTGAGTCGCTGATTCATGTTATAGCTAGCTACTATGATGCATGTGCAAGGGCACTGTAGTGCCGGTCCCAAGCCTGGATAAATAAGGAGGGTTGTGTCAGGAAGGGCATCAATAATGCCAGATAAAAGAAATCTTAATCTACTGTTTGATCCTGATCTCAGAGATCTGGTTACACTTGGGCTCCAATTCATTGTGCTGCTTCTGGTGGTCCGCTTAATGGCAGTTCCCACCTCCAGAGACCAAGTGTACCGTACGTTTGGAGCTTTTGAACCACAAGTCCTTCTTCTTGTGTTACTTTGGTCATGTGATGCTGCACCCACTTGACACCATTGAAGTCAGTGTTATGACAGGGCTCTGACAGGAAGACAACGAAGACCAAGAATAAGCTGGATTGACGACATCGTGGCTTGGGTTGCATTATCAGCGGCTAGTCTGCTTCAGGCAACATGAGACAAAGGGCAGTTCAGAAAGCTGGCTCATCTGCAGCCAACCATCACAAAGTCATGACTAGTATAAGAACATGACGACTCACCACAGAATCATCAAACAAAATAAGTACCAAAAATAACACCATTGTTCTTACTGTCAATCATGCTGGAGGAACTGTAGGTCCATGCATTATAAAATTAATAGAAAAGTCTATCCAGCGAGAAATCTACTGATTCTGGCATGAAGCTCCAACAAGATTGAGCAGATGTGTTCCAGAACCCAGTAGATCCGTCTGTGGATGATTGAGGTGAAAAAAGAGAAAATGTTTTCAACAAAAAAGCTTCTCAAAATGCACAGCACATCAAACCATAAGGCAGACCGAGCCTACAGGAGCAGAAGATGACGCAGGGTTCCAATTCTGTCAGTCAGGAACATGCTGTTAACTCTAAATCCTGACACTACCATGAGCATGGGGCAGCAAAATAGAGGTTTATACGAGACAGCAAAACAACTCTAGATAACAAATAAAACAAAAGTGTCCAGAGGAACAGGCAGGCTAAAGCATGTCAGTACTAGCACATTATTGTAGGTGTAATATAATAAATGAATGTATGGTTTAGAATGATGTACCTAATACAATGCTCACTTAAAAGCATTTAAGCATGGGTACTCTCAAGGTTACAGGTCCATCTCCACAGAAGTAAATGCAATGGTGTTCTAATCATGGTACTGGGTTTAAAATGGAAAATTCATTTCCCAAACAAAATGAAGTTGAAGACAAATGACAAAGGTTTCCTTTTATTCGTTCTCTTGAAATAAACAAAATAAAACACTGTATTTGTGATGATGTATTCATCTGAAAGTACCTGATGTGAATCAATTCTTTACTTGTAGTGCATCAATAGATCTTCAGGGGTTACCAGATTTACAGAGTTTTTGTTTTCAAGTAAAAACACATTTGAACAATTTGTAGTTGCACCAATCGTTGCTAAGGAGCATGGGGGTGCCAATACTTTTAACAATGATTGTATAACTCACATGTATTGTGATGAGTGATCTTAGGATCATAGCACTAGAACGAGCTAAAGCATAGACTTGATTTAGTGTGGAGCTTTTATATAACTGATTTTTAGTAAGAGATGACTGGTGTAAAACATGTTTAAGGTCTTTAAAAATTCAAATGCACACATTTAGACTGCAGGGTTAATCGTCTCTGAGCTCAGTGAAGTGAATAGATCATTTAATACAGTATCAATTCATTTTAAATAGTGTCGACATGTTTTTTTACATAGTGCCGCTTTAATAATTGTTTATATTATATGTGGGCATATTACCCACAACCCTGGACAATTTTGTGTTTTTTTATGAAATGAACCTGCAGCATGTTCTGCTTTTAAAAGTTCACAGTGAATCAGAGCGTGTCAGCGTGACATCATGCTTAATAAGAACAAAGTGAAGGTCAGCTGAGAAAAGTCATTTTCACTGTCAGGTTTGATCTCATAGATCAAGCTGAGAGTAAATATGTCTCTGTCGACAGCGGTCTCAGTCTCACAGTCTCTAACTCTGTCCACAGATTGACTGATGTACCAGCATTGGTAAAGGATTGTACTCCCAGTGACTGAATGATTTAAATTTATTTGTTAGCACTTAGGAATCTTTAAAATAAATTAACTGCTAAACTAAAATCAGATTTTGCCATATACAGCGAGTTCCTTGAATTTATAGCTTTTGAAGGATTGATCGAAGTTGTAAGTTCGTTAATGTTATTATTAGGATTCTTTATACTGGCAATATAAATAGGGTGTGTTTGACAGCGCTTATTAGACTGTTACGCTCTGTGCAGGTATCATTAAACAGATTAAAGGTTTTCACAGGTAAGGAGCCACTATAGGTTCCTACTTGTTTGTGGTCAGATTAAATAATATAATACAATAATAATATTTGTTTAAACAAAGGTAAAGCATTACAACCAACCAACACTCTTCTTACTGCCAAGCATGGTGGAGGAACTGTTGTGTGTTAGGGCTGTTTTCTTTCTAGTATTGGTATTGTCCTCAGAAAAATGCAAACTAAATCTGTTATTTTGGAGCAGCTATACATTATATCGATTCTGGAACACTAAGATCCAACAAGATCGAGCAGATGTGTTCCAGAACCCAGTAGATCTGTCTGTGGATGATTGAGGTGGAAAAAGAGAAAACGTGTTCAACAAAAAAAAAGCTTCTCAAAATGCACAGCACATCAAACCATAAGGCAGACCGAGCCTACAGGAGCAGAAGATGATGCAGGGTTCCAATTCTGTCAGTCAGGAACATGCTGTTAACTCTAAATCCTGACACTACCATGAGCATGGGGCAGCAAACATGGAGATTTATACAAGCTGGCAAAATATTCAAATCTTCAGAAATTCAGTTTGTGCTTACTGTAGTATAAGATTTATTTCCAAGAATGTTACACAAGGTGGACTTCTGCTGTCGTAGCCCATCTGTCTCAATGTCATCTTTGGACATGCTCCGAGATGTATGCAAAACAGAAAGATGCACACTTTAAAATACTTGAAAAATAAGAAATGTTATTCAACTCGGATTTCAAGAGTACAATCATTTTACGTGACGTTCTTCAATGAGGATTGGTGGGGGAAACAACTTTACCAGCCATTGCTGATAGGTTGCATGGGTTCTAATATTTTGTCCATGACTGTATAGCCCACATATATTGTATATGTGTGATCCTAACACCACAACACCAGGATAAGCTAAAGCTATGTAAGGTTTTTTTGGTTAAATAAGGAAACATCAAAAGCCAGGCTAAAATGTCAGCATCTGAAAGCTTACTGAAAAGGTTTCAAAATGCTGCAAGCAAGAGAAGAAAATAAGGCTAAACATTTCTCCAGCTGTTGAGCCGATATGAGTGATGTGAACATATCCTTTTTTATATAATCCTTTATTTTTCTATTTTTTATTCCCATCACACCAAAAAACCTAAAATCCAGACCAGTGTCTCTGTCAGGTTAGCCGTCTGAGCTTCTTAAAAGCATTTGTGGAGAGAAGAGATTGAAAAGTATATTTAACACCTCGCTGGTTATCACACACAAACATCTTCAGACAGAAGACAGTTTATATAAATGGTGTGAGGAGGGGGCAGGGTTCCACACAGTGTCTCTTTATTCGTCCCATTAAAAAATCACAAATAACAAGTAACTTCAATCTTGCAACTCTTCTTTGAAGAGTAGGTCTACGGTAAGAGAGGTGATCAAGTTTGGGGGTGGGAGCAGGGAGTTAGCAATTACGAAAATGAACTCCCTCACCAAGGGAGGATTTTCATCTCGGCTGTTGTCATGGGAACGGCTCTTTAACTCCCTCCTCCTTCACTTTTTCTGCTTTTTGAGGCACAATAGCAGGAAGGGATTTTACAGCAGGGGAGTGACTGATTAAGCTTCTGTTCTTAATAGTGACTGAGCTGCAACTTTCTCTGACACATTTTGCTTTGTTTGGAGCAGAAAAACACCACAGGCTCGCTCAGAAACCAAAACAGGAAATAAATAAGTAATAAAGTAATATAAGTTAGTAATAAGAAATAACTATGTATTTACTTCGCTGATTGTTCTTGACGTGACTGGTAGAAATGACACATATCATATTTTGGATTCATTTTGTTGCAGTTATTAAAACTAAATATAAATAGATCATTTGTGTATTATTTTACATATAACTTAGGCTTTTATGCTCAAAGTTGATGTTAGGAATATAAATTGTGATAGCTAGACAACTGGGTCATAGTTTTGGGTCCAAATCTGCAGCTCTTGTGGGATGTTCTCAGTCTGCAGTGGTCAGTATCTATCAAAAGTGGTAAACCAGTAACAGGGTCATGGTGCATCAGTGATGCATATATGGAGCAAAGGTTGGCCAGTGTGGTCCGATCCAACAGACAGCTGAAGAAGTTAACACTGGTTCTGATAGAAAGGAGTCACAACACATCACTGTAGTAGTGCTGTTATAAAATAAAATATTACAATGTTAGATATTACAATATTAGAAAGGGGGACGTAATGTTAATACATGATGAGTCATTAATGACTCCATAAAATCACACTAGTATTCCATAAAGCTGCTTGAATTTGTAAGTAGATTTGTAAGTCTGGAATACAATCAACTTTTAGTTCATCCTGAAGGTTTTTAGTGTGATTGAGATCAGTGAAAGTTTTTTTTACACCAAACTCTTGTTTTTATGAACCTTTTGGCGTATTAAACACATTTAAACAAGTTAGGTTGAACATGCTGGACATTTCCTTTATTTGGAATCAGCCAATGACAGTGAATCGAATTTACTGAGTGTGTTAAAGTCAGACTTGCTTCTGACACACGTATTATAGCACTTCAGATCAGGACTGGAGGTAAATCATCGGTACAAGTACGAGATGCATTGTGCTCAGCTGTGGATGCACTGTATTTCATCCGGCCTGTGAAAGGCTGACCTTGAAGTGAAATTTATCAGTCCAACATAATTCTGTAGCCAATAGCTCTCACTGATGTTCCTGTCGAACAGCCATTCACACGTGCCAACTGGCATCATGGCCAAACAAAAGAAGGACTGTGTAATTTCCAAAATGTGCACAGAGAGACTAGTGCTGTAGTGTTGGGATGTTGTCTTTCCTGAACATAATGAACAGGGTTGATTTGGGGGCTTTTTAATAGTGAAAAGTGTTGTATAGACTTCACTGCTATTTAAAACTGACTCACACAAATTACTCCTGAATTAAATGCACTTAATTCTACAGAATGTTAGTCTGATAACAATACAATAGCAGGCTGTATCCTCACCAAACAACACATTTAAATTTGCTATGTAGCAGACATTTGTGTCCAAAGTGATCTACACATTGGTGTAATGGAAGATTAAGGGTCTTGCTCAGGGGTCCAGCCGTGGCAGCTTTGTGATGGTGGCTCTTAAACCTGCAGCCTTATTATAACTTATCCCTGCTAATTCAATAACTTAGTAATCAATAACGTTGAACTTTCAGTTGACTCTGCTATCCATCCACTGTTGGGCCGATTTCTCTCCCTGAAACAAGCTAGTAAGGATTTACAAAAAAAGAACTTCAGTATACTAAACATCTATAAATGTGTATTTGACAAATAAAAGCATTCTCTTTCTTTTTAACCTGTGAGCTACAGTTGGCTCTTTGGATTATAATGGATTCTGTTCTCCTGTCATCCCTCAATCGAGGTTTGTTTTACAGACTGCAAGGCTGAGCATTTCGTTTGCTCCATAGTCCATCACATCATGACGGTTCTTTTGGTCCTCTGCCATAATAAAAACACTCCCCAAGCTTCTGAGAAACCAAGCTGTAGTCATACTGGTGCTGCTTCCTAAGCCAATTTTGGTACCATTGGGTAATATGTAGCACAACATGGACCAATTATTTTCAATACATACTTCACTCGTTCTTTCAGTCTATCATCGTCCTGAAGACGAAGATGTTGTCGAGAGTTATTTTACTTAGTCTTAATTAGTCTATTTCACAATAATAATGGTTTAATCTAATCAGGTCAGCTATACCGGGGCAGAAACTCAACACACGTACTGAAAAATTGTGATACTAATAAAGTACTTACTCAGTGAAAATACTGAGATCTTTAAAATGAGTTATTACTCTTCCATTGGCAATAAAAAAAACAAAGTATCCCGAAATTTTCAACTATTTAAAATATGCTTTGGAAATGTAAATAGGGCTCTTGTGTATACTCAAGGGTTATTCGTTATTCATATCTGTATTTGGAAATGGATTGGTGCTAACGCTGTCTTAAGACACACCACTGTCTCATGTTTCACAGCTCACAGTGTTTGCTGCTATTGCTAATCTGCTAATCAGCTGCTGCCTACCAGCATTGTTTAAACTGGCACTAAAGGGAACAGCACAAACAGAGGAAAAGCTGCTTCACTGCAGACATTCGAGAGCTTCAGGGAACAAAACATTCTGTAACGGCATGTTCTTAAATGTCCTCAATTCTGGCAGCTTCGTTTTTTTAATGTCTGCACACCAAGTGTAAAAAATAGACAGGGGGCCGATGTACAGTAGAAATGTTTCCTGGTGAATATATTATTAAATCTTCATGTGCAGAAACAGCTCCTAAATAAGAATATAAAGATTGGCTGCATCTCGAACCACAAACTTAACAGCATCTGGAAATATTTCTGCTGGTTTCTACTAGTTATGTGACCAAAGGACACCTCAGCATCAGCTTGTTGAACGTCCTATTTTAAAAACAAATGGTATAGAAAAAGATTTTGATGTGATCTTTTCAAATATAACAACATTCATCTGAGAACACTTCTTGAGAGTTTTCGAAAGATGACAGTGAGATTCCGGGCCCATTTATTCAAACTAAAAGTTTAAATGGGCTGGGCATTGAAATTGGTCAAGAAAGCATCAACTGATATTCCAGGCCCTCCCCCTAAACGTAATCAGTGTAAAATGAGATGAAAATAATAATAAATAAATGTAAACTTTGAGCCCCACAGCATCGAGCTCAGACTGTTTTAACCTCAGGCTGAGATTATGCGAGTTGACAGCTCTGAAATGTAAAAAAGCCAGGTGTTTTGCATAATGCCTGTGTCTGGTGTATTAATAAGGGAAAAGCAATTATTAGATCAAGATTAGGAGCTGTTGGTGCTGCGGCCCTCACCTTCCCCCGCTCTCGAGACAGGAGGCAGAGTACAATCTCATTTCCTCACTGGAGATCATTAGTCACCAGGCAAGGGAACTCTCCAGTGAGAGAACGGCGTGTCAGCAGTAATGATGATAATCTCTTACACACTCCAACATCCACAGTTTCAACATGAAACATTCTCTCAATATTGGTTAAGAATCTGATGGAAATATATGTGAATCATTTCTGTTATCTATATGTGTCTGCCTGTCTTCCTGTCTTCCTGTCCTGACTTGCTTTTTGTCTGCCAGTCTGTGTCTCTTTCTGTCCTGCTTCTCGATCGGTCTGTCTGTTTGACGTTCTATTTGTTTTTCTGTCTGTCTGTCCACTTGATCTATATTAAACATTTCATATTGAAGTGTAATGTTAATATATAGCTTTTGTATTTGACACACACACACACACACACACACACACACACACCAAAAAGTTCAGGATATTCAGCTTCTGATGGAAATTTATGGAAAACCTAAAAAGTTCAGGCTTATTATTATTATATCATGAGAGTAGAAGCATGCAATTGTCATTTCCTCATCTCAGACTATTTATTGATACAAAAGCCAACAACAGTGCTGTGTATACCTCAACAAAAATATCAATGTCTCAATAGCTTGTCATGTGCCCTCAATTACATCAATTACAGCTTCACGACGTCTCATGTTGTTCACTTATTAAGTCGACTTATTGTCTGCTGAGGCGTGGCACCCAACTCCTCTTGAAGGGCGGCCCCCAGGAGATTGAGGTTTTGGGTTACAGAGCTGATCCTGTAGGTATTTTATGGGAATCAGGTGTGGAGAAAGTGACATGATGAGTACCAATTGTAATTAAGGCAGGAAATGTTTTGGATCATACACAGTTGGACAAGTCCACCTGTAAAGGTTAGAGTGCATTTTAGGATCATCCAAAGCTGAAACAAATGTTCAGAACAAACAGATTTGCTGTTGTCCTGGACGAGGAAGAGGAGAGAACATGTTTACAAATCTGTGTATGAAGTATTAACCCTGCTCTTCTCTCTTGATCACAGATGCTGGGAACACTTACAGCAGTGCCCATTAAGGTGCCTCAGGTCAGCTCTCTGCATCGGCTGGCAGGGCAATCGGCCACTGTGCTACCTCAGGTACACACACACACACACACACACACACACAGAGTCAATAGAAAAACAATTCCAGCAGCGCAGTTCAGCCTCGGGTGCCACATAAACCGAACAGATTACATCCTGTCTCTCACATAGCAATTCAGGATACACAAGACAAGGTCAATCTAATCCAAACGTGCAGCTGTAATGGTACAGAGAGTAACATTGTCATGGCCTCTGTTTGTAAGGAGCAGTATGCGAATGTTCCTCTTAAAATGTTTATTTTGGTTGGATCTAATTTAAAGCCCCTGGTTAGTTTCAGACCTACAAAGATTAAGATGGTGTTAATAAATGGCATTAAAGAATCCAACTGCATGTTGTTAGTCAAAAAAGCTCTTGGAATGATTCCTTCAGAGACTGAATAGAGAATCTCGTTGCAAATTCTCTGATCTCATTGCATCAGACTAAAGGAGAACGTGAGCGATAATCTGATACATCACACAGTTAAGTAAATCTTTAAGATGAAGCCTCTCAGCATGCACGGCCCACATTCCGCTTCAGCCACAATTAATCCAGCTCAAGCTCAGCTCGTTTTGTTTTCACTGGGCTTCTTACTGGATCAATGCAGATAACGATGTTCCATAAAGCCACAGATGCAGCTCTGGCTTGCTCATGTATGAGTGAGACCACAGGGGGGCAGTACAGCTCCAAAATAACTCCTCTTAATGATGCACACACAAGTCCCAGATTCGGTCACAACAAAGTAGGTTCAAGAAGAAAGTCAGACTTAACAAGACCTCGTCTCATGCATTTAAAACCATTTTTACAATATATTATAATTGGAAGCTCTAAGATCTGTCGTTCATCTGAAGTCTGGGTAACAAATAACTTTTACCCTCTGATGTGCAGAATCAAAATAATTTAAGTTATGTACAAAATAACGACATTTTTATATTAATTACAAGAACAGACCCCCCAGATTTTAATGTTTAACTAGAGTTTCTTATATTTATTAGGTTAGGGTCACAGTGGGTTTAGGAACTGATTCATCAACTTTTAAACATCCTAATGTGAATGTTTCACACACTTTGGTTCCATTCGTGAAATCACTGGTTATAAAAGATTCATCAAGTTTAATGTTACTCACAGTCATGGACTTTTTGGTTTCTCCAAGTCATCTCACTTCAGCATCTTTGGATTGTGGGAGGAGAAGATGCAAACTCCACCCTGAAAGCTCCCAGACTGCTCCACCTGGGAATCGATCCCAGGACCTTCTTGTTGTGAAGTGACAGTCCATGGGTCAGTAGTGGGTCTGGTTTCCAAACACACCGGACAAATTGCCAATCCACAGTGGGGTCTAGGTCACTCATGACTGTATATAGATGCTAATAGCATCACTGAGCTAACTAGTCCACTCCTTTTAATTTTACATCTTATTCAGGTTACATTGATTTGGGCTCAGTGTCATTCTCTCTGTGGTTCTGTGAAGTCCTGTAACGTTAGTCACTAAAATGTCCATGAAACTGCAAGATTCACGTGTGTGCCATGTTGGTACTGTGTAATTTGTAACATGGTTTTACTTGACTTGTGTATATTTGAAAAGTACTGAGGAACCAAAGGAAAAGATGTCTTAACTACACTTGAATGACAGCTGGGCGTCTTCAAGTTTAAGTCTAACAGAATAATAAATGTGATACAATACTTATGGTACCTGTTTTTATAGGTCAGGCCAAAGACTCTGATTCCGGAGAGCCTTCCTCACAGTCCGTGCCAG
>JAYDZF010000001.1:35947406-35960030 GCA_034509105.1 Microcambeva barbata
AGGTCATCATCTTCATACTAAATCACCGTTTTATCCTCGTCAGGATCATGATAGGTTCCCTGGAATCACCTCGGTGCTGAAAGCTGAGGTCTGTATGTTAGAAGCTTGACTGGCCGACAGCACCGCTCTAGAGAGGCCAACACAATTTAAGTTCCAAATAAATCAGGGAATAGGATTTGAAAGGGAAAACCTTTTATTAGCAAATCCTCATGAATCGCATGGTGCCAGTCTAAACGCTTAATATTTTATGAAATTATTTTTGAAAGTCATTATTTATAAAAATGTACATGACCTTGACATCAATCCATAATTAAATACCCCTGAAAATAAACAATTGTGCTTAAGAAATACATTTTCCAACAGATTGCTCTCCCTGAAATGGCAACAATATTTTACATAATAATGTTAAGAAATTGTTCAGAAAAACAATAATAATAATAATTCTAATCGACAGTACCATAACCCATGACATAATTAAACAATTAAATTAAAAACATCTTTCAGTCACAGCATTTGTTCTGGGTCATGTGTTCACACATATATAACAACAGTATTCAGCATCTATTTCCATTCATTGAATCAGAAGACGATACGTTTGCATGTCAGATAATATTTACAGCATTTTGACCTGAAGTAGTTATAAGGCACAAGGGGAGAGAAGACAAACATCTAGCATTAAAAAAAACTGCAACACACAATGTCTACGTCCAAATATCCCTGCCCCCCGCAATCGCTCCCTGAAAACACTTTCACCGGGTGTAAAAATCCAGTGATCAAGTGTCGAACAGTAGTATGCATACAAAAAGTTATTCGATTTAACTTACCGCGATCTAGACGATCTCTACTACACAATCCTAACCTCAGTGTAAAATTTAAAGGGCCGTGTCAAGGCGAACGGGTCCTTGATCAGGGTCTCGTGCACAAAATGTCTTCAGTACTGAAAATATATTAAAGGAAGGTTGACCTTCAAAAATAAAAGTCTCTCGAGGTTTTCTAGCGACGGGCGAGACTGATTCAGGGCGCAGTTTGCACTCGATGTGCTGAACAGAGTCTCTGCTGGTGCAATGCTAGGCGGGCAGCCTGCATAACGTACAGCTACTTTGGCAAGTTCAGGCCACAAGAACAACTTGAGGTTCCAGTAGTCCAAAGGATCGCAGCTCTGGTCGAGGATATCTTCTTCTAGATATTCCAGAACCGCGAGTTCTGATGACTTCGGTCTGTCGTCTGATTTAACCTTGTGCCTGATGTCGTCCATGAGTGACCAGAGGTTGTCCTTGTTGGTGGTTGAACCGGACGATGAAAGCGGGTCCTCGCTGCATCCGTTAGACAGGGGGGATCTACCCGCCGGAGAGAGAGAAACCTGTTCGACTTCTCGAATCAGCTCTTGCTTACACTGTTCCGCATCCTCCTCAGTGAACAGGGAGGTCTTATAGCGAGGGTCCAGCATAGTCGCCCATAAGTAACGTGGATCCTGAAGAGCGGGGGACATCCTGGTCTCCATGGCATCTTTAAGAGATTTGAGCATGGTGTCGATGCCCATGGTCTCGTCGAAAAGCATGTCTATCTTTCGGTTCAGGATGTGGATGAGTGGTATGACCTGACCGAGCGTGGCAGTGCGATTGCTCATTTCCCTGCAAGCAACCTCAAAGGGTTTAAGAGCGTTGCAAACTGATTGCATCACCTCCCACTGGTCACAGCTTATAAGTTCCCTGAAATTGCACTCTAAAGACATTTCGTCGATGGCTTGCTTTTGCTCGACCAATCGTTCGAGCATAAAATATGAGGTCCTCCACTTTGAAGGAATGTCCTGGATCAGCTGATTCTCTGGAAGATTATAGGCCTTTTGAAGCTCTACCAGCTTCTCCTTCGCCCTTTCCGAGCGATGCACTCGTTCACAGATCTTCCGTCCGATGCTTAACAGATTCTGGACCATCCTCTGACTCTTTATGGCTTCGGTAACGATAAGGTCTATGTTGTGACCAAAACAATGCATGAGGGTGTGAGTGCTGTCCTCCAACACGTTCCCGATGGCTTGATTATCTGTTACGGTAAATCCAATCTTTAGTCCTGATGAAACAATCCAGGTGTCCCAAAGGTACTCCAACTGCTTCTGTATGCTAACCATATTATAATCACAGTCTATTGGGGAAACCCCGAGCAAAGCGGAGCAGTGGAAATCTTGGCCCTGAGGTCGGACATGTGACTCGAACGTCACCCAATGGGCCGTCAGAGTCAGATATTCCCGAGTTTGGCTGCTCACCCATATGCTCGCGGCGAAATGTATGATTCCACCCTCAGCCTCTTTGAGGTGTGTCAGAACAACCTCTTTTACGTTGTCGTACATTTCTGGTATGGCGGTGCTGGTGAAGTATGATGAAGTAGGGAGACAATACTGTGGTTGGAGGTATTCCAGCAGTCGGGTTAGACCATCATTCTCCACCAGAGTCGATGGCTGAAGGTCCAGTGCAAGCATTTCGGCAATTAGTTTGGTTATTCTCTTGCCGACTGGGTGGTCGTCGTTGAACTTCTCACAAGCCTTTAACGTCTCCAAGAGCTTCTGGGTTTCTTGGCTTTCAGAAGACACGTCACCTGAGAGGTTACTTTTATTTTCGAGTGCGTGTCCGTGGAACCTCTGCATATGCCTGAATAAACAGCTGGTGCCCAGATTTGTTGTTTTTTTGCCCCGGCTTATAGTGCGGTTACAGTGCAAACAGACTACCTTGGTGGGGTCTGCAGAAGAAAGAGAAAAGTGATTCCACAGCTTTGAAGTCTTTTTGCTAAAAACGGCCTGAGTGCGTTGCTTCTTCTCGCTAGCAGGGCTATCGGATGCGCTCGCCGACATGTCCTCGTCGGCGGCCAGGGTGACACGGAGCAGCATATTATTGCTTGTGCTTTTTTGGTTCTTCAGGACGTCTGGATGCCGCCTCATCAGGTGCCGCATTAAACAGCTTGTGCCGAAGTCGCCGCGTTTGCCGCGGCTGATAGCGCACGGACAGTATCGACACAGAGCCTTGAACTGATCACCCGGGGAGACCATGAAATGGTGCCACACTTCGGATTTTAATCTTTTCATTATCTTTTTGTTTTGTTGGAAAACTGAGCTTGGATCTTGGGATCTGCTTGAGCCTCCCGCTGACTCTTCGGGAGAGGACGATAGGAGCATACTTTCAATTTTGAGGTCAAAAGACTCTTGTCCAGAGTTATATGAAGAATCGATCTCCTCCTCTTTGATCTGCATGTTTTCACTGTAATCATTCGGCACTTCGTCCGATATGGTATCGGGGGAGGATGAGGTACATGGGGGTTCTTTTTTGCAATCTGCAGAGTCGTGGAGTTGCATCTGTGAAAGAAGCGTTGGTGGTGTTGTGTAAGGGGGTGGGATGACGGGACCTTGCCCGTTTTCCTCAATGACGATGTCGCGGTGGGCCCTCCACATGTGCCGGATGAGACAACTTGTTCCCAAGTCTTTTCCATTCTTACCCCGACTGAACTCGTTCATGCAGTGGATGCAAACAGCTTTCGAGCTATCAGCTGGAGACAGATAAAAGTGTTTCCATACAGCTGATCTCCTTCGAGAATTTCCACTTTTAGGTGTGGATCCTGAGCAATCGGAGGCTACATCTATGGCATCGTCGGTGTGGTTGTTGGCGGTATGAAGCGATGCAACTGTGTCTGAGACGGGCCTGGCGGTCGTTTCCACTTTTGGTTTAATTTTTGGAAGTACCTCTTTGGGTGCTACATCTATGGCTTCTGTTGATGAAGTGGAAGGTGAGGTGTGATTGTTTAAGGGGACTTTAATGCTAGCTGCCAGGTCGCCATTATTTGGTGAGTTAATGAGAGGTAATAAAGAAGCAGAGTCGCTGTCTAAAAGCACAGTAGGGTGAGCCCTTCGGATATGCCTCATCAAACAACTAGTGCTGAGGTCTTTCTCATTTTTACCCCGGCTGAACTCTTTCATACAGTACATGCAGATGGCTTTGGTACTATCACGAGGAGATATGCAAAAATGGTTCCAGGCAGGGGATTTTTTTCTAGCATTAAGAGGATTTCTGATCGATGTCAGGAGGCTTTGTGTGACCGCATCCATTGTAACATCATAGAGAGTGCTCGAATAGCCACTCAGGAAGTTCTCATAATCCTCATCATTACTTTTAGTCACAAAAGGACCCACAGCCCCATCGAAGAACAACTTCTCATGTTCCTGAACACTTGCATCAATTTCATTGAATTCCTCCTTGATATGCAAGCTGTCATTTGCAGAACTGTCCTGGTCTACTTCAGCGCCCGGACTCTTGTTACTTGAAATGGCTGGAGAAGTTACAGAGGCCTCGTCAAAGCTTTCGTGTTCTAGACCATCCACAGAATGTTCATCAACCTGAGAAGTTTCATTATTAGGAGCCCCTGTCTGAGGTAAGGATGTGGAGGAAGAATCTTTAGTCAGTAGGGTCTCACGAGCAGTCATGCTGTAAGACTTAAAAACATATCCATCTTCACCCTCGATTTTCAAACAAGCTCTTTTGGCCTCTTTTCTCTTGTCATCTGCCATTGAACCATTTTGTTCCAGGTGGACATTATTGGTATTTTGAAAAAGGCCTTCTTCCCCGTCCATCTTTGCAGGCTGACGGTCAGCTAGGAAACAAAACTTTAATGAAGGCAGCTTAATGAACGTTCCAGTGTCATCAGTTTTTCTTCTTCAGTCAGCCAGTCAGACGTTTACATGATATCTTCATTTCCATGCGTGGAAGACACGTGAAATAAATCCATCTAGCAAAGGTAATAAAACCACTTCACTCTGCAGAATCTGTAAATAAAAGGGATAAAATAAGATGATGCTCTTATTCCGTGACCACATAAATGGGACAAGAAAGGTGCACAATTTTGTCTAATACAAAAGGTATGAGACTACATTACATAATGATCAAGCTGTATAAAACAATCTATATACTAATGCTGGTGACTGAAAGGGTGCCAGTTGTGTCACTGCCACATTACAACTGAAATGGAAACATTGAAAATTTTTTGTGCTTCTGCAATTTTTTTTTATGTTCAAGCAAATTGACACTGATTGTTTTGGTTTCATTTTATGTTTGCTTATTAGTATTTTACAATCATGTTTTTGGCAACATTCATGAGACACAAGGTAAATATTCATTACATAAGTAAAAGAGTTTATATTAAACACAGTAAGGGACAATTGTGTCTCTCTAATTTACTAAACTTGCATGTTTTTGAACTGTGAGAGGTAACAGGAGCACCCGGAGTAAAACCACACGGACACACAGAGAACATGCAAATGGGTTTAGATTAGAAATGTTTAGGTTAGAAATGTCTCTTGTATTTATCAGAGGCCTTTTATTTATTGTACTGTTTTGCAGTTTTTGTTATATGTTGCACCCTGGTCCCGGAGGAACGCGGTTTCGTTTCAATATGTACCTGTATGAATCTGAAATGACAATAAAGACTCTCTGACTCAGACTCTCTGACTCCACACAAAATGGACCTAGACAGAACCACCTGGGGATCAAACCCTGGACCTTCTTTGGCTACAGTGCTACCCACTGAGCCACTGTGTCGGCTGGTAAAAGAAATTGTTTGTAATATTAGTAACGGTTTTCAAAAGTAAATGCAAACTAAAATAAGAATTGAAATATATAGATGAATGGACCAAAGGCTGGTTGGCTAGAATACTTAGTTTAACCAAAACAAAAAGACAATTGGGCTTGTAAAATCTTTTAATAACACACCCTATATCTAAATTGTTATTATACGCACTAAATCTCTCATCAATAATAATCTTTAATCATGAAAATAATGATTAATAAACAAAACAATATGAAATACCCTGATTTCTTGAAAGTGGTACAGACTATGTGCTATGTTCCTAGTATCAAAGTAATCAAACTAAAACACTCAACAGTCCTGTTTTTATCAAGATAGTTAAATATTGTACATTTAAATGTGCAAATTTAATATTTTTAATGGAATGAAACGCTGTATAATGCTATATTTATAATCATATTATTTTGGAGAGAGTGCTGAATCTGTTGTTGTAATGGTAATATTAACAAGTTAGCTAGTTACGTTTGTTTAAAACTAAACAATGTCGACATTATAGCTGGTTAATAATCTAAATTATGGTTAATATTCTTTATCATTGCTCAACATTACTGTTAGCACTACTCCTATTATTAGTACTACTAATACTTCCATTTTCGCTGCTACTACTATGTAGCAGGCAGTAGTAGAAACAGTATGGCTGTTATTAGCAAATTAGTTACTTAAAAGAACAAAAATAAATATTGTGCTATTGTGATATAGTCTTATTTAATGTAACCTTTAGGTGAACAATAAGAATTATTATTAGAGATATATTTATGCTTGTAGATTACAGAATATTTTATGTTTTCGTTAGCAAACAAGCTAGCCAGTTTGCCTGTGCAGGCAAAAACCGTTCATTTATAATGATTCCAGTTTAACGATCTATAAATGAGACATATTAAGCTTATATCAATAAATATACTTGATATTTTCAAGCTTTGTTTTTCTAAGCTTCTTGTTATGTAGTGCTATAATAGTAGTAATAATAACAATAATAATAGATACGTCGTTGTAGTACTAATGCTTATATTAGCAAGCCAGAAAGTTCATATGTACAACACACATGTATCAAATCTCTCATAAATGTCTAAAATAAGTGTTAGTTTTAGATCGACGTGAGTAAGCAGAATACTAGGGATCAGAATGAATATTGGTTTGTGCACTTGTAATGGAGCTTGGTGCTAATGTGCTCTCCACTGTCACATGGATTGAGCCCACTGACAGGGAACTAAATGAAACAGCACTTTATCCACTTTGGTAACATGTGGAGTGTTAGAATACATCACTGTGCATTGTTATTATTGAAGGAATCGTTACACTTAAAATGGTTTTACACGATAAACGGCGGTTGGTCGAGTAGGCCTGGGGCCTGGGGGCATTAACCTGCCTATGGAGCAGAACCAGATCCTGTTGGTGGTAGAACCAGCCGGAGAACTGGATCCAACCGAAACCCAAAGCTTGCTCCTTTGATCGCGGCGCTATACAGTTCGTGTTGAAAGAAATCAACGAGAATACATACCTGCAGTGTGAAGCGTCTATTAGAATACTTATGGATAATGTAAACAGGTAAATAAACGCGTCTGATTGATCCGACAGCGGCTGATTATTTCCGTGGCTTTGTCTCCAGTGTGCATTCATGCTCCCTTCACTGGCTCCTCCTATTTCGGTCCTTCTGAGTTTTTGTTTATCTATGAAGAGTACCTTCATAGATATTAAAGTTTATTAGTTACCCTTTTATTACTACTTTTATTAATTGTAAAATCTAGTATTATAGTGTATGTATTTGTTTTTTTTGTTATTTATTAGAGTTTAAGTTTGACCTTTTTAATGCTTCATACGAAGAGTTTTAATATTTTGCCCTGTTATTTATTAACGACACTAAAAGACCCTTATTCATGTCCTTAACTATTTTTCTATTTAACGTTTTCAGTTATAGTTTAGGTTTTGTCATGACTTGTTAGTATTATTTAAAACGACAAGAAATTTAGAAGTTATGACTAGAAATGCAAAAAGCCTTTACTTTTAGCTGATTGTAGCTTTCGTTTAAATTGTAGGTCAGGTTTAAAGATATTTATATAATTATTTGGCTGTTTACAACAATCACCTCGTACATGTTATCTTCAGAAGGTTAGTAGTTTCAAGTAATTTGTGAAATAATACATTAAAATTACTTACCAGTATCTATTTAGAAATTCTGTTTTGTTGCGATGAAATATCAAAACAACATCTTTACACTATATTTATAGAAATATCAAAACAACATCTTTACACTATGTTTATGCGAAACTTATTCTACAGCAAATTTTCAAGCTCGCGAATGCTGCATCGACTCCCTCGGTTCAGCGTCGGGCGGAAGAAACGTGCTCTCCGGACGTCACGGGGGTATCTGGGCTTTCAACATGGCTTCCATGAGAGGGCAATAAAACCAGACAACATGCCCCGTGTTTGAAATGGCACCCTACCCCCTACCCAGTGCGGAGAGGTAAATTGTGCTCAGAACGCCCCAAGCTACACGGACACAGCATTTACAGAGCATTTATAAGTACACTGGTCAATCACACCAAACTAGTGAAGTGTCAAAGCTCCTGAGCCACTGCACTAGATCATCCACACCACAAAATAGTGAACCGGAGTCCGAATTCACTAAACGTTAACTGGCAGAGATAAAAAAAATATTTCGTTATCATTGTACGGTGCATTTGCTATGCTAAAAGTAAACGGTGCACTATTTAGTACACAGGGTATCACTAGTGAACACGGTGTGGTTTCGGACAACTTGTGAGCAGACTCAGTAACACCGTATATTCGGATAAAGGCCGACGCAAGTAATGTATACTGTACTACTATATGTATTACAATATATAGTTCATTTAACGTTCACTGACAAAATAAGTGTGACTCGAGTGTTATCGTGCGAGTGTTATAAACGAAACCACACGGGGTTTCTATTTACCCTGGGGTCTCACTCAGGGGCACAAAGGCGCCAGTAGGGGTGCGGCAACAACAGATCAGTAGTAGTCCTTTATTCTCTATTCATTAGCTTAAACGTTTTACCATGCGTTAAACAACAATATTATTATATAATAAAAATGTGTCTTATGTATGAAAATAAACGTTTCATATTTCAAGTAAAGTAACTAAATATACAGGCTCGTATGGGTTCATTATTAGCATGACACACTTGATGTTACATAAAGTGTTATACAGTTTTGTAAAGTATTCGCTCAGCCTGTACACATATTATTATTATGACAACTCAATGTATTTTTGGCCTGATTTACCACCTCTTTATCCTGTTCTTATAGGATTTTTATATCCTCCTACAGGTCACTGTGTGTCGTATCTCCACTATTCTAGTTTTTGGACTGTTGGAGGAAACCTGATCACCTGGAGGAAACCCAGAAAGACACAGGGAGAACATGCTAACCACACAGAAAGGACCTGGACCGCCCTACCATGGAATGGAGCCCAGTGTTATCAGTATGGTTAACATACAGTGAACAGTTAATAAAAGCATTAAATCATTAAATGTATACAGTAGCATAAAAACACATACCATAAACACAAAGTTGCCTAAAAGTTGTAGCCTAATTGCAAGTATGTTAAATGCTGAAAATGTAAATACCAGTATTCATTTGTTACAAAGACCGACGCAACAAATATAATTATAAAAACAATAACAGTCGAACTGTGGCCTAGTGATCTTTTATGCAAGTCCACCAAATCTCACTGGTGCTATCAGTCGACTGGGTATCTACACAGACATGATAGGCAATTATGTCTTAGGACCCTAACAGCCTAGCCATATGGAACTGCACTTATCATTGAGCTCTCAGGGCAGGACTGAATAAAATAAGTGTCCGTTAGTGCGGCTAAACCTAGTTCCACAAAAAGTGCCGGAAAAACGGCTGTGAAACCCACCCAGGCTCAATCCAGAACACACTTTCTTTTCTCTCACAGTGCACTAAATAGGCCGCTCGACGCGTGTCGTGTCCGCACTCGTAGTGTATTTGTGTAGGGCACGTGTAGGTATTTGAAACGCTCCATGGTTTGTCGTACGTCATGACGTCGTGCGTGGTGGGCAGGTTTTCGATGGAGCGACCCGTCCGCATTGTTGTGGGGGGAAGGCGAGCTGGTCGGGGAGAGAATCTTGGTGGGTTCATGTATGGATCTAATACCCGCTTTATTCCCGTTTAACGCGGTTTTAGAGGCGCAACAGGGAAGGCCGGTGCGGATACGAGTTTCGTATGAGCGAATGCGGTGAAGAGGAAGCGGACTTGGGGTGTTTTTGAATGAGAACATTGTGTGCGGGCCGGATCGCCATTGCTCTGAGCAGAGGTTGTTTCTGTGTCTCCATCCAGCCACAAGCAAAGCGCCTCCCAGGTAACCGGCCTGTTTTACCCCTTAGTAACAATGCTTTTAGTAATGCCTGCGATCTGATCGGTTCTGGGTGCTGCGACACGCCTAGAGACGTTAAACCGTGAGGTCTGTGCGGTGCTGGGGATTTAAAGGGACTCTGGGTTAGGATCTAATACCACTAATTCCATGTTTGCTTACCAGGCGCCATTTGCTGTATAACTGTATTATTTAAAGCGGTCCTGCAGTTTGGATGGCTCTACCGCGTTGCTAAATGTAATGCTCTCGATAAAGCACTTAGATCCTGCTTTCTAAGCATGATTGAATGAGATACGAGCTTTGGGGTTTGTGTTTCCCCCGCCCCCACTACAACACCCACACTGATGTGCAACAAAAGCTGTCATTATTAATTACCCACCCATGCCCTGTCTTCTACCTCACACAGGTTGCTCATGACTGTTTATAATCAGGTGTGTTTTGCATTCTGTTTCAGCTGCTTGTGCATCTATGAGCCATCTAACCACCAGCGACACTCATTCATTCCAGATCACCAATCTTATTCCCCCGAACCCTAATCCAAACTCAAAGTCCATACCAGTTCGACATGGGGATCTTGGACTGGTAAGGCAGTCATAATCTACCGGCCTAGTAATCTAAAGGTCTTTGGTTAAAGCCCTACCACTGCCATGTTGGTACTTTTTGCCTTTGAGCAAGTTTGGTAACCCCCAATTGCTTAAATGGAGACCTGTTGCAAGTCCTGTGGTTCAGGACTGATAATAAGACAGTTCCTGGTCCAAGCTCCACCAATGTCAGGTGGTAGCTGTCTGGCTCTTAAGCAAGACCCCGATCCCTCAAATGCTCATGCACTGTAATGTAAGTCACTATGGATAAAGACATCCTGTAAATGGTGACGATGTAAATATAAATGTGTCTTGTTTCTACTCTTTACATCAGTGGTTCTTACCCTTTTATTTGCCGAGCGGCAGTGTTTTGGAGCCGTGACTCAAGGCCAGTACACATGCATTAACGTACGTACAGTAATAATCCTATAGCATTTAAATGTGTGCCGGGCCACAATCGTCCCATAGACTGTAGACAGAGATTAGATTGTATGGTTGGCATACATGGTCCACTTCTGTTCGACAAACGTTAAGCATCACGTTTATGATCTGAAATACAGAATCTGCATCAAATCAGAACTGATACCAGCCTAGCCTTTAGTCCGTATTAGTTTCTCTAGTACTCCGTAGGGTCAGAGGATGTCAGGATATCAAGAGAGCATCTATACATTTATTTTCAACATTAAGCAGGGGCTTTAATCCAAAGCAACTTGCAGTACTGTCTAAGCAATTGAGAGTTAAGGGCCTCGCTCGATGTCTCTATGGTGAAAACCTGTCAGTGGGGCTTGAACCAACAACCTTTTGATTACTGGTTGAGTACCATATGCGTTAGGCTACAAGAAAGTTCTATCTTCGTTTTCCATGCTAGATCAGACCCACACTTACATTTTCAGTATTTATCAGCCACATGTATCCAAGGTGACTTACAGTACAGTTACAGTATACAGTCTGAGCAATGGGGGCAACAGCAGCAACCTGGAAGTGGTGAGGTTTAAACCGACGACTTCCGGCTTACTAGGCCAGGCATCAGTCTGGACTGATCTGACCGTCATTCCCCATATGTGTATTAGCTTAATGATACAACACTATTAGAGCTCTTACACCTCCATGGCATATATTAGATGATGATGGTTTGTGTTTCAGAAGTCACAGACTGTTGGATGGCATCATTTCGTGTCTCATCCAGTTTTACAGCACTGTTATCCGGTGCTGATATCTCCCCATGGTGTTCAATGTTTCCATGTGTTTACGGTCTGAAACCTGCCATTTGGATATTTTTTTGATTGAAAGAAGCTGGAGCAGCATCACTGATCTGATACCTGTTACAATAAATACATCACAAGCAAGATGGCTCTGAATTTTACATTGCATCATTTATTATCTGTAATTTGTTAGGGTGTGATGGACAGCAATACATAACCTCACAGCTCTTCAGTCTCAGGTACCTACTCAGCATGATCAGATCTGGTAAATATTAGTGTGAAGGAGTCTTAATAACAGACCCGATACTGGACTAAAATTTTTATTAATATTGATACATCCTGTATACATCCTGATTGAACCTCTACACCCTGAATACTAAGCTGTCCGGAGAGTTGACTGCTTTGCTGAGTGGATGTCAGTATTTAGTGCTTTATGCTGATTTATGCAGTACCATGAGCTAAGCTTTGGAAATTGCTCGACTCTGATACTGATATCCTGACATGGCAAGTAAGCTCATGAGAAAACGTGACGTCATTACTCTTCACATTTATCCGAGTCATGTCTGATTATTGGTGTTTCCAGTATAGTCCCAGGGTGTCGGGTCCAGTCTCGCCCTCAGTATTACTCCTCTTTAATATGCATTTTTAGCATTTAGCACACGTCTTGATGATAATTCAGTGAAATGAGACTCACGGAGAATGTCCAGATTGCAAGCAATTGAGGTTCTAGGGCTTTGCTCAAGAGCCCAACAATAGAAAGCCGACGTGTGTCACATAGTCCGGCTACCCCTGCTTCCTATGATCTGATTATGATCTAACAAAGTCTAGGGATCTTAATATGAATCATA
>JAYDZF010000001.1:36438418-36448483 GCA_034509105.1 Microcambeva barbata
ATTATTGATAGTGTCCTTTCCAAAAGCTAGATTGGGAGTTGGGCATTGCTGTGCTAAATTACTTCTAAATCTGACACCCTCTTCTGGTCAAGTGAATTCACTAGTGTGTTTGCCCTGCAAACATTCTGTAATTACACATGCTAACAAAGATTAACCGTCATTAGCTAATGTATAAACTGCAATACACAATCATATCATGTAATCATTTTCTCTTCAGTATGAAGTGAATCGGTAGCACATTAGCAGAGCGGGTCATGTGGATTCTTCATAGCACATAGCATAGAGTTGCCAGATTTGAGCGGTGCCTCTGGCTGGGGTCTGTAAGAGGCTTTCTCCACATTTTTTCGAGACCTGAGAGTGGACTACCACGGAACAGATTTGTATTTCTTCCAGTGTGTAGTCCTCTTTGTGCTCATGTGTTCAGTAGATGTGTGAAATAGAGGCATTAATGTAATCAGGTCATTTTTTTCCTGCTCTTGTTTCTCAGAATGACTTCAGGAATGAGTAATCACATTGTAAGGTACATGAAATTGCATTGTGGGGTGATTTTAGAAGAGAAGGGCAGAAATTTCTATGAAAAAAATCATCAATAGCTATTTTTTATTATTATTTTGAGGGTTTTAAAAGGTGTGGATTTTAGACGGGCTTTCCGTATGTCTGCTTTAGTAACTTGGCCCCAATTTATGTAAAAAGGATTCACACCTCTAGGAGAAAACATGTCGATGCAGTGGTGCAGCCACACATTGTACCTTGTATAGGCAAACACCTCTTTTTTCTTTGGTGCTGTTTCATTTTGGTCCCCTCATTTCATTCTATAGGCTCTACATGCCCCTTGTGTTTATAATAGTTCTTGTATTTATTAAACTGTTAGGATCTGCAGTGTGTCCTGTTCACACTTGCTTTCTGTGTTGAATTCGGATCCTGGAACGTTATTTTGTTTTAATAATCACTAATTTACAGCTGAGAAATGACAACATAAACAATTTAAACTTATGTACAGTGAACAGATTCTTCATTGTGTTTAATCCCTTATCCTAATTAGGGTCTGTATGTGTGCTGGAGCCTATCCCAGCTCTTCAACGGGTGCAAGGCACACGGTAACACCCTGGACGGGACGCCAGTCCATCACAGGTACCTACAGGACAATTTAGTGTCTCCGATCAACCTGGTAGCATGTCTTTAGATTGTGGGTGGAACCCGGAGTACCCGTAGGAAACATACACGGACACAGGGATAACATGCAAACTCCACTCAGAAAGAACCTAGATCGCCACATTCGGGGATCGAACCCAGGACCTTCTCGCTGTGAGGTGACAGTGCTACACACTAAGCCACCGTGCCGTCCCCAGAAAAGTAACCTTCACAGTTGATTTTCCAGTGAGCGAGTCAGAAAGCTGAACTATTTAAAATTTAACAGGAGATTTTTAAATGCATGCACTCGGTACCTCATGTCACTAGAACAAGGCATCTTTTTTATTGTGGCTTTGCAGCCTGTGTGGTTTTTATTGTGGCTTTGCAGTATTGTTACTATGATTCAGTCTACACTTCTTAGTTCACCTCGAGACCATCTCTCTATTACCACGGGGGTATTAACGCTACAGTAATGGAGGTTGCAGTAATCATTTTCTCTTTTACTCTTCCCTTAGAAATCAGTCCTAATCCCTTATGATGGTTTAACTGATCTGCAACTGGTCTTAGATTAGCCATAAAAGCAACGGCCAGTGATGCGGTACTTCACAGCTCAGTGCAGGACAAAATTCCTGAGCTAATCCTCCAGCAAAGTGATCTCTCTGACTGTCTGATTGAATGTACGCGATCAGAGTTGAGTAGGGACTTCTCGCCTTGAGTGGGCGAAGATAAGAGAGTCTCGCCAGGTTCAGGAAATGTCACCGCGTGGCCATGAGTACTTTTTTGTAGCCATGCTGACATGTTCAGCTGAGTGGTTGTTCTAGACAGGGTATTGCATTACAGACAGTCAGTTAGTCGAAACTTGGCTCTTGAAACTGTCCTCAGCAATTAATTGTCTTTGAAACAACAGTGATGATGCTAATACACCAAATGTAACTTTTCTCTCTGATTCTTTGTTTACAGACAAATGTACTTTTATCATAAGATTGCAGGGTTTTTTTTTTCTTATTGACTTGGGCGAAAACCAACAAATTACTCACAGTATGTTTTGTATATCTATCTTTTATTATTATTCTTGTACACGTATATATTTAAATATATTTATGAGTCGACACGATGATCAAGGTGGTCCAACAGAGGCTCAGCTGAGTTCTTGATCCAGGTTAGTATTTAAAAGTCTTAGTGCCCTTCCAGCCAGTGTGGGCCCTTCATACTCAGATAGGGCCTTCCACACCTTATATACTGTATATCCACCAAGCCAGCCCACAAAATGTGACTTATTTTGTGAGCTATACGCTGCAGTCGCCAAAAGTAGGATTGATCATCATCGATTGTGTGTGTTTGTGTTCGAATGTTTGTTAGTCCTTGTCCTTATACAGTCGTTATAAAAATAAGAGACCAGTGATAAGTGATCAGTTTTCTTAGCTTTTCAATGTCTTGGTAAGTGTTTGACCAAAACGACCTGTGTTGTTTTATTCTATTCTGATTAGTATTCTAGTTTATATAATAAAACAACATTGCTCATTTAGGTCAAATACACAACCATCAATTGTAGAACTAAAATATATACATACATATATTTCCATTAACGTATTTACTTACTGTCTGTAGCTTTGGTGTTGTGACACTGATGACACAAGTAAACAGCACTCACACACCAACTTGGTTATGGTACATTTACTTGGTATTTTTACTCGTTTTAAACCGACAGGTGTTCCTTTTTCTCTTTTTTAAATGGCAATTAAATGTGCCACAGGTTTATATTAGACAGAAAGCAAACGTTAGAGAAAGCTCAGACTCAGATCCTCAGAGGCAGCAGAGGAACAGTGGGTGGGTATTGTGGCCGCATTAAAGATGCCCACCTCTTTCTTCCGCCTTCCTGCTGTACAGTCAGTTACTGTGTCCTCAAGGTGGTTTTCTTCTTCATCTCCCAGTTTTGTTTTCTTCCAGAGCAAATCCAGTGGAAACATCTCATCTTTGGCTTCTGACACACCATCCTGCACTTGTGGGATGGACTACAGTCAACATGGGTCCAGAAACCCGTGACAGCCTACCAGGAGCTTATTGCCTATCTAGTTGCTGTTCCTCCTGCACACGCCAGTTATTCTGGATATCAACTGGTGGTCATAATAACGTGACATGAGAGTGTATGACTACAATTTCACGTTCTTTCTTCTTCAGCTATCCAGTGTGATAGAGTATTTGATCTGGAGCATCGGTATGGAGTGTTGATGTCGTGGACTGTCAGATTTTTGGCAGCAAGTGTCTAGTGATGTTAGAAATGTTGCATAGGGACGTATGGATTTTCGTCTCTCTCCACCGAACACACACTTCTCTCCAGTGGGAAATCACAGCTAAGGGGCGGCCATTGAATCCCAACACTTTTCTGGCTCTGACTGGTAAAGCTGATGTATCTCAGGGGATCGAGAGATTCTCTGGGGCTTCCAGTGTTCAACTTCTTACCACTGGGTCTCTATCTAAACAATCATCCAAGCACAAGCCTTCAGTTTCTCTAGCTGTAATAACATTCAGTTCCATTCAGTGTAATCTCCTGTAAACTACTAGCTTATACACTATAAAATATTCATTAGCACATCTTTCTGTGGTACTACAATTATTTATGAATGTGAGGACATTAAAGCAACCTAAACAAAACACTATTTATGAGACACTTCCATTCCTGGTGCCGTGCATGGAATAATGACCTGAGGTGGATCATTCAAGGTAATTGGATTGTGCGTGTTAATTATAAAGCAGCTCAGCTTTTAACACGTGGGCTATATAAAGGGGATTCATGCAAATATCACTTCCATTATAAGCACAAAATAGAACGGGTTACGGCACCGGAAACATCGTCCTGAAATGATTCAACACATCTTCAGTTTTGCATAAAATATCTGTAAACGATATGAGACTGGCACAAGATTCAAGTCACTCTACTGAGGCAGCTACCTACAGAGGCAGTAAGACAGCAAGGCAGCTAAGTATCCTTTCAACACCCCCCCAGCGTGTTCCTATTCTATTTATTCACTTCTCTTGTGTTGGCCATATAAACTTTTAAGCTTTAAGATTTTTGTTATTTGTGTACTTGAAGAATGTTTAAACATGATATTTATACACACACACACACACACACACACACACAGACAGAGCAAGAGAGAGAGACTACCAGACTCTGAGCATGTGGTCGCACCCCAGAGGATTCTTATCACAATTGGTTTACAGCATCGGTTCCAGCCCACTGCCGCCTGTAAGAGCTAAGATAATAAAATGCCCTGCCATTTGCACTAAGGGAGGACGTGAACTGTCAAGATAGGGCAGGACCATAATGCTGGGCTGTATTTGTGTAAGCAGAGCTGGAACAAGTGAATATGAAAAATGAAGAAACGGCAGATGGACTGCACTTCACTAATTTATTTTCTTCTGTTCTCTCCCTGTGGCTGCAGATAGCAGGGCCATTTTAATGCTGCATCACTGATGCTTAAAGGAACGGCTTAAAACAAGCAGTCTTATTGCACACAGTGTTTTACACCAGCATCAAGCTGTAAAGCAAGCGGTAAAAATCACGCTATAAAAATCAAGCTGGAAGAAGGCAGGCTGTAAAAAATCAAGCTGTAAAAAGTCGTGTTATTTATTGAGTTATGTAATATTGAAATAATACACCGGCAAGTGAGTTACATAATAACACCTGGAGAAAAATAAAATCCAAAAGCACATTTACCTTTATGCCAGTCTTGATATTTTCAATGATATTTTTCTTCTGCTTTCTGTATGACTGAATTATTTCAGTAAGATTTCAAGAACTCAGAGGTTACCTGACCTTAATGGGGTTTCATTCTTTTTCCCTTTTTTGTCTGTTCCTGTGAGGGGTCGTCATTGCAGATCATGATCATAGGATCATGATCTGGCATAGGATGCCCTTCTTGACACAACTCTCCCTATTTATCTGAGCTGGCACTACAATGCACAATGGTTTTATGCATCCTAGTAATCTGGTACTTATAGGATGATTCAGTATCCATAATTAACCTGTCTGCATGCTTTTGGATAGTGGGATGAAACCGGAGCTCCCGCAGGAAACCCACACATACACAGGGAGAACATGCAAAGTCCACACTGAAAGGATCCAGATTGCACAACTTGGGGATTGCACCCAGGACCTTCTTGCTGTCAGGAGACAGTGCTACACACTTAGCAACGGCGCCGCACACTTTATTGAAACATAATAATTATTTCTTTTATGACATTTCCAACAAGGTCATGCTCAGGTGTCCAAATACTTCTGTCTATATTTGGTACTTTATACAATCTTAAAGCAGCTTCTGCACTGCAGCGTGAAAATGTACTCATTACTGTGAATAATGAAGTGCCACAGGTGCTCTTCACCACAGAAGACAGGGGAAAAAAAAGATACGGAGAGCTGCTCAACAAAAAGAGATCCAATTACATCTCACACTGAAAGCCGTGGCATGCCAGGCACTATGCTAAGACTTTGAAACGCCACACTGCCGGGCTTATGAGGTCGGAGGGCAGCGGTGGTCAAAGGCACTTCAGAAACACTATCTCTTTAGAGGATAAAAAGTGTCACGGCGACCGGCGATACATTTTTAATCTTGTTAGCACCTGTGTGAAGTGACCTTTACCGTGGCTAGACACTTTACAGCTTGCCTCTTTTTCCTATGCTTAGAATGAAGCAGTATGTTGAAGAAATAAACCAGACTGCTATGGAAGTAAAACTGTTCTTTAACAGTGAAGAGCTTTCCATCATGTCAGTACAATGTGTAATGAACTGTTCACTCATACGTTACACCATGTTCGCCACACATTTGGCTGTTCAATTTATTTGAAGGGCTGATAATTGCAAATCTTAGTTTTAGTAGATCAGTTGTAGAGATTAATATGGGTACAATTTGGGTACAATTCTATTGGGTTGCTCAACTAACACAACTGTCCTCCACTGTGTATTCTGAAATCTCTCCATCCAAATCAACTAACATCTTCAGCAACTTAAGCTATGTTAGCTTTATTATGCATAGATCAGCCTTGGCCACCCATGACCCTGTCACTGGTTTACCTCCGTTCCTTCCTTGGACCCCTTTTCATAGATACTGACCAATGCAGACTAGAAACACCCCAAAGTTTTGGAGATGCTCTGATCTAGTTGTCTAGCCATCACAATTTGGCCCTTGGGAATATCGGTCAGATCCGTACTCTCGACTTGGAGGATAAAATGTTCACTTGCAGCCTAATATATCCCACCCACTAACATGCTCTGCTGAAGAGATAATCAGTGTTAATTAGTGTTATTCATGTTCATTGGTCATAATGTTATGCCCGATCAGAGTACACGATGCATAACATAACCATTCCACCCCTCTTATACCCAGATAAGTCTTTATAGAAAAGTCTAATATCATAAAAACATCTGTTCAACATTTGAGTGATGGTGCCTCCCTGTCCAGAGCTCATCCAGACCTCTTCGCTCTGCGTGATGAGAGGTAACACAATCAGAACTCACCATTTTTCTTTCCCATTCACTCATACACACACATCATCCCAGGAGAGCTGTTGAGTCTCTGTTGGTGAGATCCCTGAAGTGTTGTTCCATGTCCTTCTCTAAGCCTAATAGCTCCCTGGTGTAAAGGTGTGCTGTATTACACGTATATCAGACATTCACAGGTCTTACCTCCACATGGACTGGGCGCATTAACATGCAGGAGTGAAAAAAACAGACTTCTAAATATAGAACTGGATGCATGGATGCAATTAAAAGGTTCATTAACATTGCAGTAATTAAATGTACTTCTCTTTGTTGATTTTGCTCTGTAAGATGTCATTCGGTTGTGGAATTTGGGACTTAAAACCCCGTGTGTCAACTTGAAATCAATCAAATCAATAAAGGAACATTAGAATGTATTTCCCTACAGAATAATATACGCCAACGACACTGGTCCTAAATGCTTATTAGCTAATATGAAACTGTTGAAACAAGCAAAACAAATGTAGCTAAACTCTCAGCGAAGACTGAGTCTTACAGTACTACAGAACGAAAAGTAATTAGTTAGTAATTAGTGAAAGTAATTAGTTTTTCTTCTGTTTCTGAAGGCACCAGATGAGCTGTTCTGCTCGAACATTTTTAACGCTTAAGTTTTTTTTTATTATTGTTGTTGACATGAAAGCACATATTGAAGACAAGCCTGTGATAGAGGACCGACATATTGCACTGTTACACAAGCTGCCTTTGTGTTTACTGAGAATAACCCATGTGGTCTGGAAACGAAACACCTGCTTGGTTAACATAAAAACCTGATTATTCATAGACACATATTCCACCTCCTCAAAAAACACAAAACCCAGCTGTTGTTGGATCAGAATTAAGAATATAAGATTAAGCCTCTAAATTATTATTCAAACACTGTGATGTTTTATTCATTGTTTTGGTTCCTTATGAGACACAAGAGAGGAGTGTGTTGGAGATGGCTGAAAGCATAGTATTCATTTATTGTTAGTCACAGCTCCATCCTGATCTGGGATGGGGTGGTTCCAAAGCCCATGTGTGAAGAGACTTAAGACGGGCATACACTAGATGAGGATGCTCATATGAACTCACATCTAGCTTTACTGGCATGATGAGGTAAGTGCTTTGTAACAGAGATATTATAGTAACAAGGAAGAACCATACTGAGGGAGGCTTAGCGGAGGGCTGGATTGCTTCGAATCAACGTTCCCGGTATGGGAGTCGAACCCAAGACCCCCAGTCCTCTGTCGCTGCACCAAACTAGGGCGCCAGGACTGTAGACCCAGGGGTATCTGCAGAGCCTGGGGGAAGGCGGGGGGAACACTGGAGGAGGCAGGTTTAGCGTTGCCACTGCTAACCCAACAAGGAAAAAGCACACACACAAATGCTCAGCCAATGGCTGCAAAATGAGCAGTGTATACGTTTCCTAACACAAATAAATTAATTAATTAAACTAAACATACCAGGCATCCTAACCCTTAAAGCAGGCCCAGTGGAAAACCACAGAGAAAAGAATTAGTGTTACTGGTGAGTGTAAACCATAAGTGGCCGAGCGATCTGTAACTCTCCGACCGTGCTGGAAAATGGCTTTAGGTTCGACTAAGTTTTGTGTGGAAGCCGGAGATATATGATTAAGTTAATACATTTAGTAAAAATATATATAAATAATGAAGAAATGTATACAAACCTAAATATAAAGGCCTGATAATGCAGATATTGAAATACAGTGTTCTTTTACTTTGACTTTTATTTGATTGCAGACGGTTTGAACCTAATATATCTTTTTTCTCCTTAACTTTATTTCACTTGTTAAATATCCATTCGTGCACTTCAGGTCTACAACACATTCTTAATAATGAGGTGATTCTAAACGGGTGACACTAATTTGCTATAAAAGCAGCATCCAGGAAAGGCTGGATGGTGTCTGGTGTTACTGTAATCATCTTCTGTTGCTTTCAATCAGAAGTTTGCCCTGTGCAACTCATACGTGTTGCAAAACACTGAAATCTATTTTTGGATGAGTTAACATGTGCATGAAGAACTCTATCATCTGGTTTATTAATACTATAATTATAATTTCCTTCATTTGTTAAAGGATTGAACAGTGAAATGAACAATACTGATGATTATACAAATACTAAGAAAGTGGATTTTTATTTTGTTTCTATGATGACTCAATTAAATATCTGATTAGACGTGTACCGAGTGAGGGTACATATATAATGACTAATTATATATAAGCTGTTTAATTATATATTATATATTGTAAGCTATTATATTATATATAAGCTGTGTAATAGAAAATAATCAATGAATACAGGCACCACATACCATTCATGTGTACCTAATAAAGTGGCCAGGGTTGTGTGTGCTTTGTGTACATAATGCGTTACGATTGTAGTGTATTTTTTAACCACACATGCATCTTGGTAGTAGGTTAGTCTGAGTAGAAGCTTAGTTGCTGTTCTTATTCAAACTTTTTGTAAGAAAATATGTAAGGTGCATTCTGTGTGTATTTGTTTGAGTCAGCTTTATATTCTCAATCAAACCGCCTCATCCTTCCGACACTCTCCCAAGAGCTAATTAAAAGCCGGAAGCCTGTTTATTTCCTGTGTCGTCAAACGGTGCGGCAGCTTAAAAGTTGTCCTGTAGACTCATTGTATATGGATGAAAATGGAGCTCAGCGAACTCACCGTTCTGGTGTATTTAAGGTTTCTGACACCAAACAAGATTTGTGCCCATTACCACTGCCGCTGGAAATTGCTTCCCTAGTGGCACAGAGCCGGGGTGCAAATAAATGATGGTCAGGCTCGGCTGAACTTGAAATAAAGGCTCGTGTGGTTCTGCTGGGTCGATGTGGCTTTTTCTACGGCTGCCCGGGTGCGTCCTCAATCATCGCTTGACTTCGCATCAATTCTCTTTTCTCTGCCCGCTGTGAGGTGCTTATTCTCACAGCAGATTACATAATCGCTTTGCTCTCCAGGCAGAAAGGATATTAGACGCCGTTTTGGAGGCTTGTATAGGAAGAGATGTCAAAGATAATGAGTGCCATGTTTGGAGTTTACCAACAGATATCATGGGGATTTATTTGTAGCTGTCACACAGTCTGTCAAAAACTAGCCAACGGTGACGCCCGTGTGAGCGTTTGATGAGTAAAGTCCGGTTTTAAAACCTTTCAAGTCAAACATAGAATATTTACAAATGTACTGTGTTTTGCAGAAGGGAGTCTTGATTTCAAAATGTCTTCTCATTTTAGTACAGCATGACCATGGTGGTGGTGTGGGCGCTGCACAGAAACATGAGAGAACATCCTTATAAATCAGGGGATTTGAACTTGGTGAATACATCACGGTTCATTTCTAAGCTAACACAGTTAGCGCCGTACCGTTTCAACCAATGGGACGATGTGGCTAGCGCTA
>JAYDZF010000001.1:36509953-36520732 GCA_034509105.1 Microcambeva barbata
TAGAGTTTGTTTAGACGTTATAAAGTAACGGAAGTATCGAAAGCAGCAATGGATGTGGCACAGGGATTGTTGACTTCCGCTTACAAATACATAATAATTTGGCCACTACTGTATGTATGATGTACTTGTAATGTTTGTTATGTGTGTTGGTCTAGTAAAAGTATCAGGTCAAGTGCACCAGAACCCTAACTGGGCGCCATTTCGGGCACATGTACTCACTGCCTCCTTGTGTTCATTAGTGTGTATATGTGTGTATCATTGCACAGATTGGGTTAAAATGTATTTGTGTACATTTAAAAGGTTTTTTATATTTAAAAAAAAAAAGAAGAAACTCAGGAATAAGAACATTGGGCATTAATTGTTTCTGTTTTAGACTTACTTACAGCACTAGTAAGTCTCCCCCACAGCCACCTGCTACCCCTTTTTCCATCCCTGAGGTACCGTTCATTCTTCTTCCACGAACACGCTGACGTACAGACAAAAATGTTACATGCACAAAGCCATTAAGGATTTTAAAAGCAATTACAGAACAAGACAAAAAAGATCCCAAGAACCAGCTGAGGACTAAATGAAACCGCCAGTTTACAACATACAGCTCTCAATGAAACTGTTATTGAGGTACAGTACAAGGCCAAAAATATATAGACATTCCACATAAATATCAAGTTACGGTTGTTTCGACACAATCACATGTAAAATATGGATTATTTAACATTAATCATGTTCTTAATGTGAGTTAATGGTAACAGGGTTTGGTAGTTTGCTTTATGACTACCAAAAAGCTTTGGGTTGAACTGGTCTTCTTCTTCAGTGACTAACCTTTTTTATATTTTTAACACATGGTCACAAATTCCTTAGATTTGGATTTGTGAAAAGGTTCTTCAGAATAGTATATTCTTCACAGTAAGTAGTTCCTGGGTTCGATCACCAGGTGGGGTGGAAAGTAAGCATTTAAAGAGACTTTCATTACAGTATACAGTCCGAGCAATTAGGGTTAAGGGCCTTGCTAAAGGGCCCAACAGCAGCAACATCACATATTGAGGTTTTAATCAGTGACCTTCTTAATACTAGTCCAGTACCCTTACCACTAGGCTACGACTGGCCCCTCTCGGCATTAGTGTGCTAGCTTAAAATCCCACTGTTCCACCTGGGCACACATCTATTAAAATGTTTAAATGTGAAGTAAAGTAAAAGTGAAGCATTTTCTTCAGACATCCTGGTACACTGTCATATTGCTAGTGACATTTTGAATGAAATATCAAATCTCTCAGGGTGAGCAATTTTTTCTGCCAATTAAATGCTGCGCTCCCCGCATGAGGACCACGCTCAGATATTTACGGCTATTTTCGGCCGTTCGCTATAAAATAGGCGAGATACAGATAAAGATGTGTAAAGTGGGCTTTCAGAGAAATAATTCTGACGCCGGTGACACTGACGGCTCCGGGCCCCAGACACGGCGGCAAAGCCCCGTATATAAAAGCTTGAGCCACGCTGTTTATGACAAGTCACTGAAGGAACGCTGGCAAAGGAATGAGCTTCTTGACAGCTCTAAATGGAGCTGTTACGGCCAAATTTATCATTCAGCTCCGACTAGCACCAAGGTTAGACAATGCATGGAGTGAGAAAAGGGCATGGCAAAATAATCCTCGCAGTGAGCCACAGAACATGACCTGTAAAATGATTAGGCAAGAAAATGACAGAAATATTGTACACGCTCCCAGAGCGTCTTGAAATTTACAGCTTTATTAGATTGTCCGCTTGGCCATCTTGGTGCGGGGCTGAAGATGATTTGGGGTGAGCGGAGGGTAATGGGAAAACTTGAAATCCATTGGTCATATTTATCCAGGCTTCAAAGAAGTCAAGAAGTGTTACAAGCAGTGTGTGTCTTTCAAATGGACCAGGATTAAACTTGGCAGTTTAATGTGATCAGAGAAAATATTATTCCAGAAAGGAGAGCGTGGGTGAACAAGAGCGGGCTAGCAAACACAAGCTAACTGGATGACTATTTGGGAAAGATGTGTGAGAAAATTAAAGGCCAACACCAGTTAAATTACAGAATAATAAAAAAAAGAAAATAAAAGAAAACAGTGAAGGCATGGAGGACCTCTGGTAAAAACCGGCTTTACTCTCCTTTAAAAGCCACCG
Organism: Microcambeva barbata; assembly: GCA_034509105.1. NCBI lineage: Eukaryota > Metazoa > Chordata > Actinopteri > Siluriformes > Trichomycteridae > Microcambeva > Microcambeva barbata. Next base: position 36,512,099 of record JAYDZF010000001.1, read on the forward strand.
TTTGTGTTTACTCATGTTTATCTTTATTAAAATATTTTTAAATATGTAAAAGTCACAAATTAGCAAAGATTAAATAAATTGGCTGAGGGTCTTAACCGTGTATCTAATCAAGGTTGTGGGAGGAAACCAGAGCTCCTGGAGGAAACCCACACTTCAAAACCAGTGCTACCCACTGAACCACTGTGCTGCCCTCATTATAAACCCTTTAGTCACTGTAGTTAATGTGTGTTGCTTAAATACCTAAACTTAATTAAGCACATATTGTTGACATACTGTTGACTTAGGTTTCGTCCAAAATCGCAAAATTTGCAATTTACATTTTAAGCTTTTATCCAAGATGCCTTTTTCCACAGTACAGTAACAGTATACATTTTTACCAATTAGGGTTAAGGGCCATGCTCAAGGGCCTAACAGCGTCAACCTGGCAGTGGTGAGGTTTGAACTGGCGACCTTGGGATTACCAGTCCCGTGCCCTAACCATTAGGCTACAGCATAATAAAACAATATGTACTAAGCCCATAAAGCACTAAAAGCTCTTTCAGTACACAAGTGTGCAGTATGCATGCAACCTCAGACATACTGCATCTGCCATCTTACCCATGTCATGTAGAACCTGAATATTCATTATAACAAGACAAAGTTTATACTCAGAACATTATTCAGGGTCCTTTTCCCCGTACTTCAGTTCAGTTCAGTTCATTGTCTTTAATTTGGGTCTGTAGGGGTGCTGGAGCCTATCCCAGCTCTTCAAAGGGCACAAGGCACATAAGAACACCCTGGACTGGGCACCAGTTCATCACAGGGTACCTACAGGACCATTCAGTGTCTCTAATTAACCTGGTAGCATGTCGTTGGACTGTGGGAGGAAACCGGAGTACCCAGAGGAAACCTACGCAGACACGAGGAGGACATGCAAACTCCACACAGAAAGGACCTAGATCGCCCCACCCAGCGATCGAACCCAGGACCTCCTCGCTTTGAGGCGACAGTGCTACCTGCTAAGATACCGTGCCACCCCCCTTTTGAAACATTTAGTTGACGCTTTAATCCAAAGTGACTCACAGTGGTGACAGTTTGGGGCCTTGCTCAAGGACCCAACAATGGAAACCTGGCAGAGATGTGGCTTCCTTATGATTACTAGCCCAGTACATTAACAACTAGGCTGCAACTCCCCATTCAGACTCAACCAGCTCTCTCCTGCTGCTCTCGCTTTCTGTACAGGATGGAAGTATATGATTTCGGATGCAACCATTTGAGACTTCATCATTTCAGATGCAACATTTTTATCCAGCAGGGAATTTGACTTTTAAAACCGTCTGCTATTTTCACAGAAGCAGAAAGATCTGCGATCTGTACTGACTCAGATTTAAACTCAAAAGCGTTTCCTAACAACTCCTCTTAATAGAGAATACATTTACAGAGCTACATTTGGGGGTAAAACATGCAGGCTTAGGCGCTTTGTATTCATTTTACAGGTTTTGTCATAATTAGCCCCATTAAGATGAAGTAGAAGCTTTGGCTCTGGGAAACAGGTGCTCCCCACCAGTGGAGTGTTAGCTGTTAACACTAACATGACTCAGATCTGGTTCAAACTGTGTTGGTGGTCTTAGCAATAAAATAAAAAAAAACTAGATTATAAAGCCAAAAGAATGAGTACAACTTTTGAGTTCAGGTGTTGAGGAAAACTAAAAGTTTACAGATAAAGAAAAGGAAGTTAGCTTAAAGATGTACTTATTTACCTTTGTGACAACCACTTGAAAAATAGTTCCACCATGATTGTGTCCCTGAGCACAAACTTAGGTCCATGAAGACATGGTTGAATGAGTTTGATGTGTTTCAGTGGCCTTGCCTGACCTCAATCCCATTAAATACCTGTGCGAATTGAAAGCTCCATTTAAGTACACGGGACGTCATTTAAGTACTCTAACCCATGACCAGTGAGATTCAGGGATGTGAGATCCAATTCTCAGTAGTGATGTCGTCTGGTTGGACATATTTTTGGACATGATTGGCTAATGTCCAAGAGGGGCTGTCCCATTAAGTAGGAACCTCAGTTCTGGACTGCTTTGCGTGGGGGGAGGGGTGCATTGCTTGGTTGACAGTGATAAAACCTGGAGGTAACTACTTACTGTGGAGACAAATATCTATAATATAATAAATAATAATATTAGTCATTTTTGTGGAGATAGATGAAGGCACCAAAACAATGCATGGATGTGCTTTTGTTGAACTTGTGGTGGTGGGGCAGATGGGGGTTGAAGGAGCCGGCCCTGATAAAGCCTGTTAAATCAGGAAAAGGTCTGCTATATAGTATGAACCAGATCTGCAGTAGCGACCCCCCTGTTGGAGATTCCAGAGAACAAGAGAATGCCTTGGATGTGGTTGGGTGATCCTCCTGGGACAAACATTCAATAAGCTGGGTCTTGTTTGGTGCCTTATGACCTTCCTCATTAGATCTCATTCCAGGGGGATTTACCTGGATTCTGAGAGGTCCAGAGATCACACTGGTTATGACCATGTCTTATTCTGATGGTCTTCTTTCCACACCTTGATTGACTTCGCTGTGTGTGATGGTCTGGCTGGGAAAAAAACAATCATCAGATTCCTCTTTCGCAAAGACAAACCTGCTCATGTATAAAGAGATCATAGACAATCTTCTATCACATATCACTGAAACAACCTAATACAGGTCAGAACTTTCCCCCTCCTCTCTCAACACTTGTGGTAAGCCAACATTTTTATTTAAGATGTTTCTGAGATATTACTGACTGTCTGCCCCTCAGCCGATACTATTGCATTAGGATAGGATTACCTCAGTAGTGGTTTTATGCATTTTCTCATTAAAGTAAATTAGGTTCAGGTGATTATTTTATCATTGCCTCATTAGAAGAACAAGATGTGTGAATTCAGCAGACAAAGAAATTATGAAAGTCCTAGAGCATATATGAAATATATGTGTTTTTGTTTGTTTGATTGATTGATGATTTATTTTGTGTTCTTTTTTCTGAGCCCAAATTAAAATTAAATTCCAAAAAATCAGGAGTGGATTTTGTTTGGAGGGATTTTAGTTGATATGTACCAGGTTTGAAGGCACTGTGCTTTGTTATATGTTACTCAGGTACTTATGTTTTACACAGGTAGCCAAAATGGCCCTGTGATCGGCAGATGTGAAAGTAAAGTAAGCACCTAACACACATCCAACTAATCATTACACTGGACTATTAATAATAAAAATGAGGACAGTGAATGCCATACATTGTTTATGCTGTATAACTGTGTAACCTGAATCCTCTATTAACTTTTACTCTTAATGTATATCATATACAGCATTTCGGTGTTTACATTTATAAAAAATACAATCGATCTGTTGAACCAGACCATTTAACTCATTTTTTTTAACTATTGGGTCTTAAAGCATGAAATCCTCTGAATTCAGCAGTATATAACACTGGGGATTTTATAGAAACGTTAGTTGTATTGAGTGCTTATGGGCGGAAGAAAATATAACAATATAAACATATCGTGAATATATTGTAGGTAAACTCTTTTTTTCCCCTTTTTGCAAAGATTTATAGAACAAGTTTAAAAAATACACCCCAGAGAGACTCCTTGAACTCAGATTCATTTTATTCTTGCTTAAGAAGTGACTGTATAAATAAGCCCTCTAGCTATATGGAAAGGAGGAGCAATCATACTGATTGAGCTGGTCTGGAGAGCCCAAAATTGTCTTGTAAGTCACCCACAGCAATCTGTATTTAGACTAAATGGAGCTTTCAATCCTACCTTGTATTTTTCTGAAGAAAAAAAGTGTCTCGTGACGTCTGAGTTGATATTTTAACATCGTAAACCACTTAGCTAGAGACAGCATTGTTGATAGACTAGTTTCTGTTCATCTTAGGGTACAGTGAAGGTAGAGAACAGATGGTGATTTGTCTCTCAGGTACCCAGCTATTGTCATCTGAAAATAATCTTGGGTTTTTAACAGGTTAATGTGTTGTGATTCCCTAGGGCAGACATGCCTGTTTAAACATGTTGCCTTTTAATATAGACTGTGTGAATATATACAATTTACAGTGTAACCAAGCTGTAACCACTAAGTGGCCTCCAGACATTTTTATGGACTAGTGGACAGAGTGTAAATCGCCACACTCGGACCAATGCATTCATATGGTTTCTTTTTGGTTTTTTTTTTTGTTTTTTTGTTTTCATTATTTAACCAACCACCTAATTTTGTTAGTAGTCTTCTCTTTTTATTCTTTTTATTTCAAGAAGCAGTTTAGTTGGACACCCGCCCATGAGCTTGTTGGACATTCATGGGCATCAATATGAAGTTGCCTATTTATCACTTCACAAGGCTTTTGAAGTGTGTCTGTGTGAACATTATGGAAAACCAGAACCACGACAATATTAATGGTTGTACCTAAAACACCTTAACTCAATCATTAGGAAGTGCTATGTGGTCTATTATGCGGCTTCTGACTCTTCGTGACTGATGACGGAACATCCCTTAGAATTAGGTTTCCGGTGTTTCTGGATGATGTGTAATCATGTATAAGCTTCTGTCCTTTCTGTGTGTTCACTCTGTGGTATTGTTTGTGTTTACTCTGGCGGAGGCTCATTAATTTATGGGCGTTTAATAAGGACGTGGCGGAGCTCAAGCGTTTGATGGCTACCATTGTCCTGCTGCAAATACAATAACATCAATATTAAAAGATGCCACAGGCTCAGGGGTATCAAGCCTGCATGAATGTTTCAGAGCTCACTGATAAATAATTAAGGAGCAATAAATCATAACTGGATCAGTGTCACCAGTGCAAAATTCGAACATGTCATATCTGCCGCTTCAGACGAGCTTCTGATGGCTTTTGTGCCATTTTTTTTCCAATAAACTGTTGAAGGGAAACTTCACATGGTGATGCAGTAAACTAAAATGTTAATTTAGGGGTCAGCTTAAGGGGGGATGCCAAGCCAACTTAGCTAGGTCCTTTAGTGACAGATTACATGAATCAAATTAATGTAATTATTGTAAAATTAATGTAATATTGGTGTTAGTGTATGAAATATATTTAACATAAGGTTGATTTATGTAATTTTAAGAAGCTTTTCTTTGTGTTTTTCTACCATGCTGCTGTTGGGTGAACACTTTAACAGCTGCACCACTCAAGTACTGGTAACCTAAATAAAATAGCAGATTGGTGTCGGTTGGATTTACTTACCTGGTACATTGGAATATTTGACATGATGATTGCATTTTGTGTGCTCAGTTGCTCTGAAGAGTTGTCTTCTGATCTGATTGAGTTCTAAGAAGGACTCCCCTCTGTTATGGGTTTGATTAACCTTTCCATGCATGTCCTATTAATGTGGGCGGAGAGGAACACACGGTGGCATTTGTATGGGATATGGAGAGACCCCCTTTTTAAATGCCATAGCTAATGAAGCCACAAACCTGACGAGAACCTGGGCCTTGGATAATAACCTAGTTCTACACCGAGGCCAGACAATCCCATGTGCAGATGCTTTGGTGCTTTTATAGTCCTCGAGGCTGCTACAGGGTGGTGGGATTAGCATATTTGAAATCGTTTCTACACAATGTGGACAATTCACCTGTTCTACTCGTATGTAGATTAAAACCTTTCAAAGTTTTACAATTTGGACAATGCTTACACAGATTGGTTGTCATAGGCTGTATTCTAGTTCCCCCTCATGAGGCATCCTGTAGGTACAGTTGCTCCAAGCTAAGAATGCACTAACCCTCATACTGTATATGAACAAATATTACACATACATTGGTGGTTTACTTAAAGAAATAATGATGCCTTTATATTAACCAAATATTTAATTTATATTCCACAGTTACTAATTTAGGTTACTGTTTTGAATTTCCTTTATCTTTATCTGTGTTTGAAAATGGAGTGAGCTGCCATGCTCACTTGCTTTCTACCTAGTCAGCTGTCTAACTAGTGAGCGTACTAATTAGTCATGGCCTTATCAGTCTGGTTGTTCGAACGGCTTATCTAGACGATTATCTAGCAATTAGATCATGTTTCATTAGCATTAGCATCGTACCATTCAAAACAATTGGACGAGGTAGCATAAACCTAGATCGCCCCACCCGGGGATTGAACCCAGGACCTTCTTGCTGTGAGGTGACAGTGCTACCCACTAAGCCACCCTCTTCCAATAGGGCAGCATCCGAAGCTAACTCATTCTACACTGAACATAGCGTTTATATTTGAAGGTGACTTAGTAGGCAGGATTATAAGGCATCTAAGATTTCGAACAGCCTCCTTCTCGGGAGCGCGTACTGGATGACAAAGAATGCTTGTTAGGTAGAGAGCACACTAAGTTTTCAAAGCCACCCTTAATTTCTGGTACCCTTACTGTATACAGGTCTTAGATGATGAACAGATGTGCTGCTGAAAAATAAAACCAATTCCTTTAGCTGCTTATTGTGCATCTGGGCCAGACATTCGTAATGCCATTTCATATCTGTATGAAATATTGATTGGACTTAGGCAGATCTGGTGCATAGAGTCCTCGGCCAGCTTAGTCACCCACATGCCTGAAGAATCCTTTATATTTATTTAAAATCCTTTAAAGGTTTTGTCAGAGGCATGAACTTAAATTAGATTATTTAATACATATTAATATCCAAACTATCTACTGAACTGAACACTTTTAGAAGCTGTGTATGGACTGTGTATGTATTTGTTTATTGTTAAAGATTATATAGTAAACTGTCGTCTATGTTTTTATATTCTTAATGTAATTTTTCAATTTCCTCCCATGTATAGTAATTTTGTTTGAGGATGATAAATCGCTGCTCACTCCCCCTCCAACGCGTACACCGTCTTTCCTGGACCCCTTCTTTTCCCTCATGCTCTTTGCTCCAGGGTCCTTGGACCTCATTTCAAGACCCCACTCACTTCATTTATCCCACCCAGCAGACCAATTTGTGTCTGCTGCCGGCACTGCTAATTGTGCCCACTAGATGATGCTGGCCCAAGCTGAAGATATTTTTTTATTATGATATGTATGTTTTTACTCAAAACCTAGAAGCATCCAATACAAGTTAAAAGAATAGTAATGCCTTACATATGCTTGTTTTTTTGCCTTTACATATTTTTAGAAGCTGTGGTCAAACAGCAGGTCAGCCAGTCACATCACACCTGGACCTGGAGAGACCTTGCTTAAAGGCCCAGCAGTGGCTACTTAATGGATTGAGACTCTTGAACATCTGATGGACAGCCCTGAGCCCGAACATCTTATAGCACTGAGCACTAAGGGAGAAAGTAAGCACTTATATAGACAGATAGTCCGATCAGCCAGATCCACCACCATTATGTTTATGTTTATTCCTTCTAAGGAAGGAAAACTTCACAGGTGCTTTATAATTTATAAGGTCTACATATTTGATTTGGCACAGTTTTAACACCAGATGTCTTTCCTGATGCAACCCTCCTGTTTATCTGGGCTTGTGTGTAATGTGCCCCCCAGTGACTAAACATAGTGTGCGTTCTGTATTTGTTAGCCCAGCCCAAAATTCAAACCCCTGGGACTCAGCAACATGCTTCCTACCATTACACCACAGATGCTGACTTTATAAATTATTAATACTAATTTACATATAAAACTTTTAACTGCAAGTTGAATGGTCATTAAAAAGGCCTTATTCTGTTATAGCTGCCAAATTGTCATGCCGCCCAGCCTGCAATGTTTTGTTTCTTCTGCACGCAGAACTTATAGTGCTTATTATTTCTATTTTAAAATGAATAAAATTGTAGCCCAGTGAACATTAGTGACAAATCGGGTATACCATCACTAATTAAGAGCCTCATCGGTAACACAGCTGGATGTACGGACACATTTAATGTCTCGTAATTTGAGTTAAATGTGGGATTATTGAACTGAAAGGCATTAGTAGATAGTGCTATAATCAACGATTTGTCTATTTGTGTGTGCTTATACGTGCCCAGGTGGAGCAGCAGGATTTTTCACTAGCACACCAGCGCTAAGAGTCTGAACTACCCAGTTTGAAACTCAGTGTGGACACCAGTCTGCTGGGTGGCACCCTAGGATTGTAGTACCAGGTTATACATATATAAATATATTATTTAATTCCATATTTTTAACAGGTGTCGATGGCAATTATTATAGTAATATACTTTTATCTCACTGTATCGACACATAATGTATAAATTCTGTCCTGAGAGAGAAAAACTGCATTCGATAGTTTGATTTTGCATGTCCTGAGCTACAGGCTAAAGCTGTTCTTTGTTTTTATAAATCAGATGGAGAAAGCTGAAATGTAGGAGCAGTAGAGCGTCTCTCAGCAGTCTCCCTTACACTCTACCCATCCACACCTGTCAGAATCATTGATCCGAGGTCCTGCTCTGAAGGCTGAATTGTTTAGCTTGCTGGGTTGCTAACTATTAACCTCAGAGCCTGCTGAGAGATATCCACACTGACTTCCTGCTCACATCGCTCACAACAGTCTGAGAACAGATCCAACTGGCCTAGCAGAGCCAAACTAGCAAAGTGTCTGTGCTGAGGGACTTCTCTACACTACCTGCTCTCTCACCTCTGAACTAAAGGCTGGATCCTCATGATAGGTTCTCAAAATTCAAAATTACA
>JAYDZF010000001.1:37853931-37870952 GCA_034509105.1 Microcambeva barbata
GGCATGTGTGCTCACTGCCCCCTAGTGTTCACTAGTGTGTATGTGTGTGTTTCACTGCACGGATTGGGTTAATGCGGAGAACAAATTTCACTGTAAAGTGATTAATAAAGTATCTATCATCACATTGTTCAATTGTAAATGGCAAATCAGGGATTCCATTAAAAAGAGAATAATTTGTTTTATCATAAGATTTTTCACGTATCAGTGTCTACATGTGTGGTTTCAGTAATTATTTCTTCCTTGCATATGTACTCTTTTTTTCATACTTTTTAAAATGTGTTTCTTAGGCAACTATTTGGTGATACAGACTCTGATAGTGATCCAGGGGTGGTGAGCAAGAGGAGGCACTCCAACCTTTCCTCAGCTCCATTACCACCACCTGTTCCCATTCCTTCTCCTCATGTACCTCCAGTACCACCTGCTACCATTCATTCCTCTCATGTAACTGGAGGTCCTCTCTGCCAGATGTCTGCCAGACCTTTACCTGAGGAACGTCTGAGCCATTCCTTTAATCCCTCTTTTAGACTGGGAAGAATTGCCGCAGGACCTATCCCTTGCACTGGTACCATCCTTTTATTCAATACAGTTATCATATTATGCAAACGTGTTCAGCATAATGAAACATATTCAGGCAGTTTGTTTTCAGTTTCTCTCTCTAATGTTTTTAGAGTGAGTTATGGAATTACTAAGGCTACGTTTACACAGCAGGTAAAAGTGACCCAAATCTGATTTTCTCACCAAATCCGATTTTTTTGTTTGGCTGTTCACATAATCTTTTAAATTTGATCTGTATGCGACATCAGTCTGAACAGATCATGCTCTTGAACCGACCTGCATACACAAACGAACAATGCTCCATGTGGCTTGCTCGTCCTGAGGTTTCATTTTCATCTTCACCAGCACCACAGAAGCCATCATGAAGCTTCACTGACTGACAGCTGGGCTGATCACCCAGAATGTGTTTGCTGAAAAAAGGGCACTTTATTCAGTCACGGCCACTTCTTTGGTCCATGGATTTTTTAAACTAAGCCTTGTTCACCTGCGGCTGCATTTGGCAATTTCAGTCGCAATGTCTTCGAACACAGAGCAGTTGCGATAAGTGCCTTCTAATTTTTGGTACAGAAACATCGGCCTAAATGTTTGAGTCTCAGCAGCACAAAAAAAAAGCGGCGTCCAAAAAAAAAAATAAAGAGCCCGAGGACACGAACCAAAAAAGTGACCGCACCCTTTTTATGGTGGCCTCAAACACATTCTGGGTGATGAGCCCAGCTGTCAACCATTGGAACTTCATAATCACTCCTGTGATGCTGGCGAAGACCAAACTGAAAGCTCTGGGCTGGCGTTAGCTGGCCATCATGATTGTTTACCTCTGGACAAGAATGGGTACGGAGTCTCTGGCATTTGCAGAAATGCCTCAAGGGATTAGTTTTCCACTGACCACAATGTCTAAGGTGGATGAGTTTGAGAACTGGTTTAAAGATTCAAGAAACTTTCAGGCAAAGCAGAACATGGTGGGTTACCTCTGTCATTAACTTTGTTATTTTATCTTGTTCTGTTTACAACCTCTATTAGTGTTACACTAGTCTTATTTTGTCCAGTTACTCTGCATGTCTCCTCTTTTAAATGAAGTCATCCAAACCAGTAAACTACAACTTGAAACCAAGACATGTCCCTGTTTTAATTCAGAATTAGAGATGTCCCACAATATCGCTTCTAATAGATTCTAATAGATAATAGATTCTAATTGTCTAATAGAGTGGACCGTGAGTGGAGACAGTGTTAAAAACAGTGTGTTTTTACAGAGTCAAAATTGTTCACCAATGTAGTACTAGGAACCAGATGTCCGTACATCTACACTGCAAATAATGACAATTTTATCTGCTATCCAGAATGAACAGTGAGTTTACATGAGTTTTTATATATCTTGCCGAAGAATAGAGCTAAAATGAACAAAAAAAAACATTTTCGTTGGGTACTGTTTTTTTCTTACAATGCCCTGCATGTACCTCTCTGCCGTGAATACGTTTTGGAGAAGGGTCTAAATATGTTAGCTTGTACGCATTGAGAATGCAGTTTTGAGAAGAAACACGGAACCGTTTATACTAAAAATATGTTTTAGGCTAAAACTTTATAACACTATCACAAAATACTGTCTTAGGTGTCAAGTCATGCATGCACAACCATTCTGTGTAATAACTTGACAGGATGTAACTTTCAGAGACATTAAATGTGTCGGATTCCTAGTACTATAATGGTGAACAATTTGCGGCAATCTTACATTTTACTGTTATATTACAGGAGAATCCTAAAGGTTTCTTTGACCAAAGCTGGCTCTAAATTGCCACTAAAACACCACTATCATCCAAGAATGTATTATTTTTAGTTTGTGTTTAATAAATGTACACAAATACACATATGTTGTTCATGTTATAATTATAAATATAAATTATAAATATAAATAATACTCTTTACAGTATAGTACAGACAGCTTTAGTCATTTATTAAGATTATATAGATTGCAATAGCAATATGAAGTAATGTGCCTTGATTTGTAGTGTAAAAAACAGTTGTCATCTACACCACACAGCTTACCCTGTTTTTATTTATTAAGTTTGTACCAGTTAAATCATGTTATTCTGTGTTTGTACATCGTCAGTTGAATTAAATATAATTAAACATTATTGTTTTTTTTATTATTTTAGTTTACATGAACAGTAATCGTATTGTCTCATTTAATAGACTCTTCTATTAGAAGATTTCTGTGAAGAAATTGTGTATCTCAGTGTTTGTCAGCTCTGGTCTTGGGGTACCCACTGCTTTGTATATTTTAGTGTTTCTCTGATTCAAACACACCTGGTGCAACTAATCATCTATATATCTACCCCTTTGTGAGTGAAAGTCGGTGTGCTGAAGCGTAACCTAACCCCTAACCCTAGTTCAAACTCTAACCATAACTGTAGCTCAAACCCTAACCCTAATACTAGTTTAAACCCTAACCCAAGCCCTAACCTTATCTTAACCCCTAACTCTAACCCTAGCTCTAACCCTAGCTTAAACCTTAATCCTTTGTTCAAACCCTAGCCATAGCTAAAACCCTATCCCAAGCTCAAACCTTAACCCTTTGCTCAAACCCTAACCGTAGCTAAAACCCTATCCCAAGCTCAAACCCTAAACTTAGCTCAAACCCTAACCGTAGCTCAATCCCTAACCCAAACTAACACCGTAACTTTAGCTCAAACCCTAACCCTAGCTCAAACACTAACCCTAAAACTATTTAAAACCCTAAATCTAAGCCTAGATCAAACCTTATCCTTAACTTAAACACTAACCCTAATTCAAACCCTAACACTAAATCTAACCCTAGCTCAAAACCTAACTCAAGCCCTAACCCTAGCTCAAACCCTAACTCAAGCCCTAACCCTAGCTCAAACCCTTACCCTAACTCAAACCCTAACCTTAGCTCAAACCCTAACCCAAACCCTAACTCTACCCCTAAACCTAGTTCAAACCCTAGCCATAACCGTAGCTGAAACCCAAGACCCATTTACAGCTATTTAACTGGCCACAACCACTGACCTAACAATTATGAACGCCAATGAGCCGTTATTGTGTGAACCAAATATGGAGAAATTTGTAAAATTTCACTGGAATAGGTTTATATGTACTGAATTGGTCACGTGATAGTGCCATAAGAATACTTCGATGCTTAACAGTCAGATAAACAATGTCCAAAATTTTTAATATGTCTAAAGTTTCATGAGTTTTTATTCATCATAAATGCCTGAAAACATTTTTTTCTATTGACTATCTATCAACTTGCTGTTTTTTATGTGAGATCAAACCAATCAGCCACCACATTGCCTTCGTTTAAAGTATCCACTATTCCGTAAATCCTCAGTAAAACAACTATGTTTGCACTAGTTACTTTTTATCAACCACCTGGTCCTTACTCAGAATTTTTATGTGAATTTACAGATTTTCTACAGATAGTCTTATATAAAATACAGCATGTGTGTCATTTTAAATCAAAACTATTACGTCTGCAACTGTGGTAGCATTTCTGAACAACTTACCAGAATTACCAACAGCTAGATTACTGTTAGAACCTAAAGACCTTGATCAGGCAACTCAAGACTTCGAGTCTGTGTTTTGAAAAACCTTAGACAGAGTAGCTCCATTTAAAACTAAACTGATTAGGCAGAAAAAACTTCCTCCATGTATAATGATCACACACACAAACTAAAACAAGCAGCATGAAAGTTAGAACGCAAGTGGTTGCACAGTAAGCTGGAAATGTATAAGATTGCATGGAAAGATTCACTAACTGAGTATAAAAATGCACTTTTGAAAGCAAATATACACTGCCAGGTTGCTATATCCAAACCTATGGTCACTTGTGCCAATGTTAAACGTCGGTTTCAATGGTGCAAATCTTGGACTGTGGACAATGTGAAGCATGTATTCTTCTCTGATGAGTCCACCCATACTGTTTTCCGCACATCTGGGAGAGTTACAGTATGGAGAAGCCTCAAAGAAGCATACCATATATATATATATATATACAGAGAGCGAGAGTAAGATCTATATCTTTATGAGCTTCACTTTTTGAATTGAATTATTGATATACATTAATTACATTAAATTCTATTTTATTGAGATGCATGTAAGACTGTTTTGGTGTATATAACAAACTGTGGCTAGTTGCAGGAGAGTCAAACAAGTGAAGATATGAAAATAAGCAGGAAACAAAAGAGGAACTGGTTAAACAAAAAGTTAGGTGAGGGGGTTGGTTTAATTCAACGGCTGTGCACATACATGCATGCTGAAAGTGAGAAAACGAGAAGTTGAATTTAGATGCTATAACTAAGACTGTCTGTAAGATTGTGTTCAAGTGTCATAGTGGACCAGAGAAATCAGGTAAGCACTTTTTTAAGTGTTTTGAGTTCTTTTCAGACAAAACCAGTTCAGACTAAAGGTTTCCTGAAGTTGTACTATGTTCATAAAAAGAGTTAAATACAAATGCCAAGATCAGTACACATTAAAATATTCATACGAATGTTTGTTAAACTTACATACATATAAGTTACATGCTGGTAAAGTTATTATTTTGTAAGCAAAAAGCAATTACCCTTTGTATTACATATGTAATTTTTCAAACTTAATAGCTGTTTTGTTAACTTATCTGTGGCAGCAGGAAAAGTTGTACTGGATTGGCGTTTACTTTGAATAATTAGTTTTAAAATGTGCTTAAGTAAGAATATGTTTTACAGACAACATACAAATCATAATGTCTGTTTATGAATTAAGCTAACACTGTACTTACATGTATCTTATGTGCATCATTTGCAATCACTGTTTTATGATAAAAAAAAAACTCCAGCCACAATTGTTTAAACTATAAACAGTATACTAATGAAAACATACTTTAATTAACACATTTTCTAAAAAATGTGTTGCACAAGGTAAAGAGAAATTGTCTAAACTGTAAAATGAAACAGCACAATATTGTACAATCACAACAAAAATAATATCATATGCAATTTATTTATTGATGTTCAGTGACACCCGAAAACACCACGTAATGACTGAAATAGTTTGAATACTTGAAAAAGCAGTGGGCACGGAAAGTATTCAGAACCCTTTAAATGTTTTACTTTTTTTTTCATTGCAGCCATTTGCTAAAGTCAATTTTATTTCTCATTAATGTACACTCAGCACCCCATCTTGTTATACAAAACCCAGAAATGTAGACATTTTTGCACATTTTTAAAAAGAGAAAAACTGAAATATCACATGGTCATAAGTATTGAGACCCTTTGCTCAGTATTGAGTAGAAACAGCCTTTTGAGCTAGTACAGCCTTCTTGTTGCAAGAAGACTCTTGGGATTGACTCAAGTTTTTCACACCTGGATTCGGGGATCCTTTGTCATTCCATGAAGATCCTCTCCAGTTTCGTCAGGTTGGATGTTGAACGTTGGTGTACAGCAATTTTCAGGTCTCTCCAGAGATGATCAATTAGGTTTAGGTCAGGGCTCTGGCTGGGTTAGTCAAGAATGGTCACAGAGTTGTTCTGAAGCCACTCCTCTTGTACTGAGGAGAGGCTTCCGTCGGTCCCCTCTGCCATAAAGCCCCAACTGGTGGAGGGCTGCAGTGATAGTTGACTTTGTGGAACTTTCTCCCATCTCCCCTACTACATCTCTGGAGCTCAGCCACAGTGATCTTTGGGTTCTTCATTACCTCTGTCTCCAAGGCTGTTCTCCCATGATGGCTCAGTTTGGCTGGACAGCCAGGTCTAGTAGGAGTTCTGGTCGTCCCAACCGTCTTCCATTTAAGAATTATGGAGACATTGTGCTCTTAGGGACCTTGAGATGATGAAGAAATTCTTTTGTAACCATGGCCAGATCTGTGCCTTGCCACAATTCTGTCTCTGAGCTCCTTGGGCAGTTCCTTTGAGATCATGATTCTCATTTAGTCTGACATGCACTCTAAGCTTTGAGGTCTTATATACAGGTGTGCCCTTCCTAAATTAAGCAATCAGTTTAATTAACCACAGCTGGACTAGAAGGAGTAGAAGGACGATCAGATGGAAAATGTAATGTGAATTTAAATATTAACATTTTTCAGTATGTAAATGGGTGCTAAACAGACTGTAGTTAATTTGTTAATTTAACATATGAAATAATCGAATTAAAATAATTTTAAAATAATTATAGCAAAACCTAGCAGAAAGCTTTAAAGTAAAAAAAAAAGAATTAAGGAATATTTTAAAAATAAATATATCAGATTGCAAGTGTTGTGGTCAACACTACTGGTTCCCTCAATAGTGTAATATAAAGCCATCAACTTCAGAAAGACATGTACAGTGGAGGAAATAAATATTTGATCCCTTGCTGATAACAATTTAAAGGTATGTTTATTTTAATCTAGAAACTGAAATAACATATGGTCAAAACTATTCAGACCCTTTGCTCAGTATTGAATAAAAGCACCCTTTTGAACAAGTACTTTCAAACAAGTTTTTCACACCTGGATAAAGAGATCCTCTGCCAGTTCCATCAGGTTGACTGGTGAACTGCAGAATTATAATCCATTATGGTGTAATGTGTTACCAATGGTTTCCTTGGTGACTGTGGTCCCACCTGCTTTAAGATCATCAACAAGTTCCCCCCATCTAGTTTTAGGCGGATTTCTCACCTTCCTCATGATCAAGGATACCCCAAGAGGTAAGATTTTGTATTTCTTCCATTTTCTTACAGTGGCACCAACAGTTGTCTCCTTCTCACCCAGCATCTCACTTATGGTTTTGTAGCCCATTCCAGCCTTATGTTGGGCTATGATCTATGATGAGAGGATAGAGTCTGACTGATTGAGTCTGTGGACAGTTGTCTTTTATACAGGTGACAATTCAAGATAGCTTCTTTAATAGAGGTATCTTTTTGATATTCTATCCCTCACTGTTAAAATAAACATAACTTTAAAATTATAGACTGTTCATATCTTTGTCAGTTGGCAAACTTACAACATTAGCAAAATTTTTATTTCCTCCACTGTATATGTACAAACTATGATGGTAAAACGGTGTATTTAAGACAGTGTATTAGAGCCACTTGGACATTTTTGAGCCTTTTACTTCCAGATTAAAGTTGATTAAAGATTTAAAATCAGCGTAAATACTTAAAGATGAAATAAAATGGCCATTGCAACTTTTTGAATCAAACTGCGTACGGAAATTATCTGAACCACCTGGTAATAAAAACAGGAGCTTCTTTCTGTTAGGTGGCTGTGGTGCACAGCAAGACTTATGATTAATAAGATTTTTATTATTTCTTTGTCTCTGGTGTAGTAGGTATACAGACACTGAAGGAGAGTGCACCATTGCTGCACATTTGTTTGATTAAATAGTTTATTACAAAGCCGCTTTGGGGTTAATTAATGTGTTAAACACATATAAAAGTACAAATCATGAATGTTTCTCATTTTAACATGAGGAGGTTGTAATTGACATTTTATTACAACTTGTAATCTTGAAGTAAAGTATTTAACATAAATTCAACAACAAATTGACCTGTACAGCATGCATGCAGTAATTTAAAAAAGACAAATCACATTTAACCACATCCATTATTCATGTCCTAGCATGATACAATCAATATTTAGGGAAATTTAAAACATTCAGAGAATCTGGAAAATACAAATGAGATTACATTCCTGTATAATTCAAACAGATGATCACCTAAAAACCATTTAGCTGGCAAAAATAAAATAATCACAAAAATATCCTTAAAGAAAAATAATTTTGAATGAGGAAAAGATGGGTTCATTTCTGGCTTTAGTGGAGTGGGAAATGAGTGACAAGTTGCTACTTCCTTTCAAATCATACTAAAGCAATTTTCATGAAAGTTGGACTTGATTAAATGATGAAATTATTAAAGTACAATGACTTCATAAGAGTTTTAATGGTTTGACGGGAATTGAGGATTATGTATACAGACCCATTCAAAAAAAAAAGAATATCATGAAAAAGTTGATGAATTTCCATAATTCCATTCAAAAAGTTAAACTTTCACAGATTATAAATTCATGGCTCACAATTTAAACGATTTCAAGTATTTATTTATTCATTTATTTTAACATAATTTGGGCTTTCAGCTCATAAAACCCACGAAAACAGGATTTCAAAAAATTAGAACACTGTGGAGAAATCAGACCCAAACTACAGAAAAGAAAATTAGGCTCTCATCAAATCAATCAAAAAATGGTACTTTCAAAACGATATGTCAATCTTCAATACTTTGTTGGGAATCTCTTTGCTTTGATTTCTGCCTCGATGCGACATGGCATTGAGGCAATCGGCCTGTGGCATTGTCTGGGAGTTATGGAAGTCTGGATTTTCCTTGATGCTTGCTGTCAGCTGTTGTTTGGTCTGGTGGCCCTCATTTTCCTCTTGAGAATACCCCCTAGATTCTCAATGGGGTTTAGGTCTGGCAAGTTGGCTGGCCAGTCAAACAATGCGATGGTATGGGCATCAAACCAGGCTTTAGTCCTTCTTGAGGCATGGGCCAGGTCCTACTGGAAAATGAAATCTCCATCTCCTCAGCAGACGGAAACATGAAGTCCGCTAAAACATTCTGGTAGACTGTTGTGGTGACTTTGGATTTCAGAAAGCTGAGTTTACCAACACCTACACCAGACATTGCACCCCAAATCATGACTGACTGTGGATATTTCACACTGGACCACAAGCATTTTGGGTTCTATTACTCACCCGTCTTCCTCCAATCCCTTGGACCTCCATTCCCGAATTAAAGGCACACCTTTTTTGGCCCAGCTGAGATACTTCCTACATTGTCTCAGGTTCAGAAGTGGCTTGACCCGAGGAACCCGAGTTTTAGCCCATTTTCCGGATGCGTTTGAATGTGGTGGTTTTTGAAGCTGTGACTCCTGCCTCATTCCACTCTTTCTGGATCTCTGCCAGATTCTTAAATTGTCTTTTTTTGATAATTAGCTGAAGCCCACGGTCATCTGTTGCTGGTGCATCTTCTCCTGTCACATTTTGTCCTTCCAGTAGGCTTACCCATCCCATGGAGGGTATCAATGATGTCTTCTGGCCAGCAAAATCTTGGCTGATTTCTCCACACTATTCAAATTGTTTGAAATCCAATTTAGTGGGCAATTTATTAGCTAGACGCCCAAATTATGTAAAATAAATAAATAAATACTTGAAATTGTTTAAATTGTGTAATTTATAAAAGTTTAACTTTTTGAATGGAATTGTGGAAATAAATAAACTTGATATCCATGATATTCAAAATTTTTGGAATGGTCTGTATTTTAAAAAAACTGTTGCATTTTGTCAAAAATAATTTTTGCCCATTCATGCTGGATGAGGATTATTCTTTTTATAGATGCACCACATGTTTTAAACTAGACAAATCTGTACTGCAGGCCAGAGGTGGTACTGTACTCAAGTAGTTTTATAGGTAGCTGTACTTGACTTGAAAAGCAACTTAATACATTTTACTTTTACTTTCACTTTCCCTACTGACTCTTTTCAAAAAAATCAGGGGAATTTAAAACAGTTATCTGCTTGATGGTAAAGTTTTGTTCGTCATTTGTTGTTTGGGCAAAATTTTCTACTGACGCATTCGGGCTTTAGAACAGACTAGTACTAGTGAGTGTTAAGATACCACTGTAGCAGACCAGAATGCCACTACTCCTGAGGTAGAACTCCAGACTCCGGCATTAGAGTCCTCACAGCAGGGGGACCTGTTAAAGTAAGTGATCTGATTATAGGAGACTCTCAGGTCCGACATGTGCTGCAACCCCCATAGAGACTCCAGCGACCATAGTCACCTGTATTCTGGGGGGCAGGGCGCAGACATCAGGGCCAATCTTAAAGTGCTGGCTAACGCTAATCGTAGATTTTCGAAGATCGTTATTGGCACTAATGATGTTCGTCTTCGGCAGTCGGAGTTTACTAAGGGTAATATTAAAGAGGTGTGTGAGTTAGTTGGGTCGATGTCTGAGGCAGTAGCTTGCTCTGGCCCCTTACCAATTCGGACCAGTGGCGAAACCTACAGCAGGTTATTGTTGCTACAGGCCAAACCGACTGTCTGCGACTCGCCACCGAACGTCACCCGGGTGTCTGGGATCTGGGCGGTCTGATGCTTTCATATTTGTCGGATTCTTGATGCTACATGTTTGCTGCTGGCTGCTTCTGATTTTACCTCCAGGGCTGGGGCGGTCCACCTAAATATAGACAAACTACATAACTACATTTTCTGCTGTTTCACTCCAAGGTGATATTTCTGATGGGAGACTGTTTACACCCCGACTGACATGCCAACAACTGATGCTCCTGATAGTTGAGACGGGGCCAGGCGTGTTGCTCAAAGAACTTCTGAAACCCACAACGGACTATTTAAGAAAACTGGATTGATTATATAAGAGCTCCTATTTACCCTATTTTTACAAGTTATAACTTTTAATCTTGTGTAATTTTAGCTGTTGTTGAACTATAAATCTTGTGTATAATATTCTCCAGTCCACCCATGAAGGATGGGCCCCTGCTGAGTCTGGTTCCTCCAAGGTTTCTTCCTGGAATTTTAGGGAGTTTTTCCTTGCCACACTGGCTTGCTCAACAGGGGTTTTTTGGTTCTTGGTCTGGTGGTCCTAAATTCTTTAAAGCTGCTTTGTGACAATGTCTACTGTAAAAAGCGCTATACAAATAAATTTGACTTGACTTTACTTATATAATGAAGATAATTACACGGATATAGATTTGGTTTCGAATGCCAAGTGAGCAGGTGATTTGTATGTAACCTGTAATTATGTATCAAAAATTAGCTTGATTCTCATGCCAGTTGTACTACATCCAACTTAAAAAAGATATATTGTTCACGTAACTGAATTTGAAAGGATTTTTTAGTTGAAGTACAATAATGGTGATGAACTTTTATTCTTATTCTTGAGTAAACAATATCAATGTTTATAGTTATTTTATAGTGTTATTTTACCAGGAACTGTATTTATCAAGCATCTTTGAGTCCTATTTGAGTCTTAAGTGCTGAGAATTTGTGTAATTTAGTCCTATTCTCAAACTTAAGAATAAAAGCTATGAATCAACCTACTCAAGTCTAAGAATAACTCCTAACATATAACATGCCCAGATATTTACAAGCCCTCCAGAGGTTAAGTGGTCAGGAGCTGCCACTAGAAGATGTCACTTAGAGAAAGAGAGATGCATAAACGTCCCGGGACCGGAAGGATGTCCTGGCTTTGTTTAATGATGAGCTGCCTTCCTCGATTAACTACACTAATAAAAGCATCAGTTATTCACTCCAGTTTGATTTTCAATTTAAATAAACCACACATCCGTTGCAAGTTGTTTGCCTAATTAATAAATTAGAAACATAAAAATACATTCATTTTTTATTCATTGCAATGTATATGTTTTGAACTATTCATTGAGAGACATATTTCTAAATTCTTATATAGGGATTCACTTGAAAGTGGACTTGAATGTGACATCAGCTAAAATTCAGTTTACAGAACATAATACTAATGTTGTCAGATTGAATGGTTTACCGGATTTTGTTTGACATTTGGCAGGGGAAAAATATTTAATTGACTTAGTTGACTAAAACTTATAACTTGCAAAAACTCTATGGATATAGAGTGCCACCGTGCCGCTCTCTATGGATATACTGAAGTTCTTAATTATTCAGTCCAGTTTCTGAAATAGTCAATTGTGAGTTCTGGAAGTTCTTTGAGCAAACATGCCTGGCCTCTTGTCATCTATCAGGAACAGCAATTGTTGGCACGTCAGTTGGGATGTGCAGACTCCAGAGGTGAAAAGTCTTCCATCAGAAAAATCACTTTGGAGTGAAACAATAGAAGATGTAGTTAGAAAGTGAAATCATTAAGAGTAAACAGAGAGTAGCTTTCAACTCCGCCGCCCCTATAACTATATTCAGCATAACTAAAAGGGAGACCAAGCAGGTAACAAAGTCATAAAAGCTTTCACAGGAAATCAGTGCCCACCTCACCAGCTATCAACCCAGAGTGATCAGACAGGAGAAGCAGTGCAGCAGCAGATCACCACAAGTTTCTATGACCAAGAACATCCAAGCTCTACTCCTTTGACTATATTTGGGTGGACTGCCCCAGCCCTAAAGGTAAAATCAGAGGACACCAGAAGCAAACATGTAGCGGCAAGAAATCCAACAAACATGAGAGCATCAGAGCCACACACCTCAAGTTTGAAGGCTCAATCAAAAGCCTGAGTAAATAAATGGTTTAACCTAGACTTAAACATTGAGACTGTCAAAATCCTGAACAGAGGCAGGAGGAATATTCCAAATATGGGTAGATTTGTAAGAAAATGCTTTCAACTTAAGTGATCTTTTTAATTCTAGGAACTATAAGTAACCCTACATCTTGTGAACAAAATAAGCGTGATCGATTGTAGTGGTCAATGTGCTCACTCTGATACTGATGAGCAAGACGATTTTACGCTTTATAAGTTAGCAAAAGTGTTTTATAGTTTATGTAAAATTGAACTGGTAGCCAGTGTAGCGATGAGTGAACAGTAGTAATATGATCAAACATTTTAGTTCTAGTTAGCTTCACGCTGCTGCATTTTGAACTAACCGAAGCTTGTTTATGGATCTACCAGAGCATCCAGTTCGAACAGAATTACAATAATCTAATGTTATAAATGCGTGGATCAGTTTTTCAGTGTAATTTAAAGAAAGTAAAATTTTCATTTTAGAGAGATCTGCTCTGGGAGTTACAGAGACTGAGTTCAGGTTTAGCACCAGGTTAGATAACTTTTCTCTTGCTATACTAGGTCCAACAAAAATACCTGTGTTTTATCTGAATTAAGAAGAAAGTCACATTACATCCAGTTTTTTATATCATTTTATTACACAATTTATTCAAGCTTACCGATTGTGTCGGTACGTTTGGATGACACATACGGCTGTGTGTTGTTTGCATAACAGTGAAAATTAATGCTGTGTTTCTGAATTATTTCTCCTAAAGGTAGCATATAGAGTGTAAAAAAGACAGGTCCCAAAACTGACCCCTGTGGAACACCATATTATTCATTTGTAGTTTCTGAGCATGTATTATTAACATGGACAAATTGAGAACGGTTAGTTCAATAAAAATTAAACCAGGAAAGAGCGAGTTCCTTAATACCTACTATATTTTGCAGCCTATCAAGTAAAATGTTATGATCGACAGTATCAAACACTGCACTAAGATCAAATGGACATTACCAAATCATTTAAAACCCTTATTAATGCAGTTTCAGTATTGAGGATTTTTCATGAATACTGTTTTCATATAAATAAGAACATATCAATTTAGAAACTACTTTTTTTCTAGAATCATCAATGGAAGGTTTGAAATCGGCCTACAATTAGAGAGAACATGTGGCTCAAGATTAGGTTTTTTAATCAGAGTTTTTCTAAAAGCACATTTGAACAACTTAGGTACATAACCAAGGGTAAGTAATGCATCTATTAAAGTAAGTAAAGGCTCTATAATGTCTGAAAGTAAATCTTAAAGTAAATGAGTTTGAAACAAGTAAACATGATGATGATTTTATTAGCGTAGATAATTTATTTTGGGAAATTTGATAACAAGAATTGAGTTGGATTACCTTGTTACATAAGTCACTAAGTCACTGCTCATACTGAATTTATAACTAACATTGGCAAGTGACATACTGACTAACTCATTGCTGGTACATTACATTCCATTTCACTAGCATTTTTTGGTTAATTCATACTAAACTAGTCTCAAAAAGGAATCTAGGATTGTTTATATTTTTCTATATTTAAGAAAGATAATGTAATGATTTTAGCTTTCAAACGTGCATTTTTATACCGTTAGTGCACCTTTCCACACAATCTTATGCACTTCTTAACTTTTGTTGCATTCTCACTTTTGTTCTGCTTGTTTTACATTGTGCGTGTACTCATAATAGCAAGCAAGCAATAAACTGCATAATCAGTTTAGTTTTAACTGGAGCTACTAAATTTTCATTTGCATGATCTAGGTCTTTAGGTTCTAATGGTAATTTAACGGTTGGTAATCCTGGTAAGTTGTTGGAGAATGCTGCTGCAGTTGCAGATGTAATTGTACATTTAGATTTAAAATGATGTACTTGTTGTATTTTTTTAGACAGAGACACTTCACACATGAAAAGAGCATGATCTGAAATTGGGTCATTTTGTGGTGAAACAACCATGTTATCTATGTTTTTATCATACTTTTTAATACTGCTTTTGCTGATAACTGCCACAAAAAGAATAGACACAGTCAATGTTCTACGATCTAACGATTCCGAGTGATGTGCTGGCAGCATCATGCTATAGGACTGGGAAACTGGTCAGGGGGGAAGTACTAAATACAGGGATATTCTTTAGCAAAACCTGTTTTGGTCTGTCAGTGATTTGAGACATACAAACATACTGCTAAAGCAACAATCAAGGGGAAAACTTAAGGGGAATTTAAGGGGAAACATGTAAATGTATTGGAATGGCCTAGTCAAAGCACATACCTTAACCTAACTAAGAATCTGTGGTCAGACTTGAAGATTGCTGTTCACCAGTAGAAATCATCAATATTAAAGGAGCTGAAGCAGTTTTAATTGATGCAAAGGTGGCTCTACAAAGTACTGATTTTAGGGGGGTGACTAGTTATGCACACTGAAGGTTTTTGTTATTTTTTTGTCTGCTTCATAATAAAGATATCAAATGTTGTAGGCATGTTCTGTAAATGAAATTATGCAAATCCTCAATCCATTTTAATTCCAGGTTAAAACACTTTTTCCAGCCACTGTACATTCTAAATGTGTTTACATTTACAAAATACAATGAAGGTTATCAGTGAAAACCCTAAAATCATTTTTATGCTTTTCTGTAAAGAAAGATTCAAATGAATTTGTAGATATCAGTAAAATGCAACTAAATCAAGCTTCACTACATGGTCAAGCAGCAGAAATTACTGTATAGATACATTTGCAATGATATTGATGAATTATGCAAAGTCAGTTAGTGTACATGAAAGATGAAATCATTTTCTGATGATGGCAGACATCATTTCTTTTTTATCAACTAGTACTTAGTGAAACAATATACTAATAAACTATACTAATACTCATCTCATCAATTAATTATACTTTATTGTATTATTGTCACACTAATTACCATGTACTTTGGCACTATGTACTTTAGTTGTATAAAATATTGCATTGATTCACTGTCTCTTAACAGAAAAAATGTATGTCAATTTCAATTTTAAGAATTTAAAACAACCTAAAAATTAATTCAACTTTATTGCATTCCACTGTGAACAGGCCAAACCAAAATGCAAAGCATGTGATTGCATTTAGTGAATACTGCACTGCTGAATTCCACAATTAAAGGTAATCTCGGTCCAATCACGATTCTCTGAAATCTGAGTGTCTCTGAGAAACCAGACAGAATAATTCGCTTGTAGCTGTAACAATCCAGTGAAAATAATCATAAACATTAACATAAATAAATGACTTACTCTGTTTTTATAAATCTAATAACTGAAATAAAACTTTCCATGACATTAAGTAACTTAGGTAACACTTTACAATAAATGTAATAATTATTTAGTTATATAATAAATCTCACAATCAACACAATCCTCCTATTTATCCAACTAAGCATACATTAACACTTAACTTTCAGGTCAATAACACATAAACTAATAATTAGTGTAACATTTACATTTACATTGTATCAACAACTTAATGAGTGACATGTGAATAGCCATTAAAAATGACAGCTTTTAAATACTAAAATACTAGTCATTCTGTAGTGCACAATAAATTGTATATTTATAATATTTAAATTTGACACTTCATGTGTGAATCCTTTTGTCTGCTCCTGTTAGAGGTTGTCATAATGGATAGATAGTGATGTGCACAATTGATTACTATGACTGGCATATGTTCAGTACACACTTACCCATCCTGCCTACTGTTCAGTATCAACGTGTGATTTAGAATGGAACCGGAATCTCTCTGCGTGTTCCTCTGTCTGTGTTCCATCAATTCATCGGTACAGCCCCTCCCTTCCTGAGGACTGTCTATGTCTTTAATCTGAGCATTCTTGTTGTGGGGCTTCCTGCTAGTCCACTAAAGGCAGCCAAGTAAGTCTTCACACTTAGTTGCTACTTGCCAATCCTCGCTTTTTGTAGAGCATTTGTGTAGCCCTTTACAATGGATGTTTCCTTCCAGTCCACGGAAGCAGTTTTAGGGAGTCTTTCCATCTACATACTCCCTGCCATTTCTTCAATAATCAACACACACACACACACACACAAACAAACTCAAAAGAAGCTTTATTGGCATGACAAATGCCCCGTTGAGCAAGCCAGTGGGCGACTGTGGCAAGAAAAAACTCCCTAAAATTACAGGAAGAAACCTTGGAGGAACCAGGCTCAGCAAGGGCCCATCCTTCATGGGTGGACTG
>JAYDZF010000001.1:38361144-38371146 GCA_034509105.1 Microcambeva barbata
AGCAGAGCCGGGATTTGAACCGCCAATCTCTGGTTGATAGTCCAAAGCTCTACCCACTAGGCTACCACCGTCCTGTTGGTGTTGGTGTGAATCGGGCGTGTCTGAGAGAGCTCATGGCCCAGCTTTATCTCTATTGATCGACAGCTTACAGATGAAGCACTCAACCAGAAACCTTTTGTTTACGACACAAACACAATCATGGACTAAGAACAGTGTTAGCTTGGCATGTCACTGGGTCCAGACCCACCATTGCCAAAGTGCTACTTTTGGGCCCCTAAACAAGGCCCTTAACTTAGGTTTCTTGTCTCTGTGTGTCTGAAATTTGCTTTGAATACCCGTGTGCTTCTGTTAAGTACATCTTTCACTGATAAATATCTCTCTCTGCCACGTTGATTCTCCAGAGCCGAGTTCTACAGCTGCACTCGATGGACTGATGGAAATGATGTTAAGGAACATGAGTTTTCTTCTGCTGGAACATTCCTGATCACCTGAATAACTACTCTGGAGGTACCATCAATCTAAAACACCATAAAAAAGATACATACGTGTAATTTGTGCATCTGTGTTTGATAAAAGCAATAAAAATTTGAATCTGAAGGTGTTTTATGATTAAAACATGAACCATGGTTACATGTGTGAAAACTAACAGAAGCAAAGTTCAAGACTCGGTGATTTAAAACCAAAACAGGAAATTCCCTCCCTGAAACATTTCCTTTTATGACCTCTTCGTCTCCGCTGAAACTGAAGTTGCATCACAGCCGAGTTCAAAACCGACCAACCTCACGCCTGTGAGCTTCAGACTTTGTTCCTGATGGTCTCTTGTGAACTAGTGAGTTCTTTCTAGAATAATCTGAACCCAGAGCCTAGTGACAACATTTACAGCAAGTTTAACATTCTGAGCAGGTGAATCACAGAACCTATTAGTGGGTGGTATATGTCTCACACAGCAAGTGAGCATTTAATATTCATAGGTTGATGCTAGAAGAAGGGGAAATGGCCGAGGGTAAGAATCTGAGCGAGTTTGAAGAGGGCCAGATTGTGAAGGTTGGGCGACCGGGTCAGAACATCCCTCAAACCGAAGCTCTTGTGAGGTGTTCCTCACCGTTGGACCTCTGAGCCAGTGCCTTAACTCTTGATCACTTACATTGTGTTCAGCAATGGTTAAGTGCAAGTTAAATGTTACAAATGTAAATGTTAACAGGAATCAGGGTGAAGGTCCTGGGTTCGACGCCCAAGTGTGGCGGTCCGGGTCCTTTCTGTGTGGTGTCTGCATGGGTTTCCTCCAACAGTCCAAAAACATGCAGCAGGTTAATCAGTTTCACATTTTATTTGTACATTTATATTTAGATGATATATATATACAAAACTGAGAGACAAAATTGTCCACGACTGTGTTTAATGTTAACTTAGTAACGAAGAACCGTGTATCTATCGTGAATGTAACGATTAAAAGTGTAAAACATG
The DNA here is from genome assembly GCA_034509105.1 of Microcambeva barbata. Lineage (NCBI taxonomy): Eukaryota > Metazoa > Chordata > Actinopteri > Siluriformes > Trichomycteridae > Microcambeva > Microcambeva barbata. The sequence goes on from JAYDZF010000001.1 coordinate 38,362,609, forward strand.
TTAACATCCTAATAAATAAATAAAATCAAGTACAAATCTGCATGACACCAAAAGAACCAGCAGGATTATTCAGCTGGTGAAAGAGAATCCAACACCGACCTCATGACTCAAGTCAGTGACTGACAAAACAATCTCAAAATAAGCCATCAAAAGAACAAGAACACTTGTTTGATGTTCTCCTTTATTTTATTTTAACTGAAAACTCAGTACAAGTGAATCCCAGCAGTCACACTCCAAACATCGGGTTTTGCTGCAACATCAAAGCCGTGATCAAAGGTGTCCAAATACTTCCGGCCACGTTGTGCCGTCTGAACTTTTCTAATCGCTCCTGCAAATTAATCCTGCAGCCATTTTCTCTCATTCGCTCTTACACTGGAGGTCAGAACATGGCCAGAAATGCACCACGGGTGATCTACCCGCCCCCAAAAGAAATACTTATTTATTCTATAGGGCGCTATTAAAATAATAAATACCCTTAAGTACTTAAATACACGAGCTTCTTGGACTCAACGTATCGAATTCCTGTAAACCACCAGCAGTCCGTATCTTTAATGGCGCCTCAACCGTTTATGCGACAGGCTTCTTTCTCCGCCTATATACCGAAGTATTCCCGCCGTGCGTCGTGATTGGGTAGGACACACAAAACCTCAACGCTGATTGGATAGTCGGAACGTCCGTCACACATGAGCCGCATAGAAACCCTTTGTTGTTGTTAGGTTATATTACTTACATAAACTATTACACTCATTACACGAAATAAGCATCTAAACGCTTCTCGGCGTCGAGAAAACAAGTATTGGTTCACACAGTGCTTTAAAAGTGGCATATTTAATGGTGTCTCGAGTACTAAATGCGACGTTCCTTTTCCCGCCCACCTCTATACTGGAGAAGTGCCGTCCTGCGCTGTGATTGGCTAGATCAGGAGCCGTTCACATAGCAACCGCATAGTTACCGTTGTGGTTGTGCTTTGCTTACATGACATATTTATTTAGTAAAACCATATTCATGTTGACAAAAAGAAATGAAAAGTTTAATAGCGATTGTTTAATGGAGGATTTAGAGTTTTCACGGAATCTGTGAAACTATATTTATTAAGTCTGCTCTGTGATTGGTCAATGTGTGACACGCTTCACGCTCATTGGACCGTTTAGATGTCCCTAACAAAGCAACCGCATAGTGTCACCTTTTCCTTTTCAAAAGAATTCAACAGACCCATACAATAACAGCTTAAATACCCAAAAAAAATCTTTTGGTTAAGGTTTTAAAGTAGCTGTTATTATTTTAAGTAGTATTTACTCTAGTAGTACCAAACCGTTTATGTACAAATTTGATTTTATATTTTCGATTCAACGCATTTACAAGGACTGATTAAAATGCACGGAATCCCCCACCCGTTTACGGATGTTCGTCTCGCTCTGTGATTGGCTAGATGTATTAAAGTAGCCCGATTGGACAATTCGCACGTCGCTCACATTGCAGTAAAAGCGCATTGTTTAATTGCATTGTTTTCCCCACCCGTATTGATAGATATACTCAGCGTAGAACCAGGACTACCGGATACAACACACAAATGCATAAATAGCCTAACCAGTTACTTTTTGTTAGATTAACTCGCTTAAGCCTACTAAAAGCAAAAAATAAAGTCAGTATTGGTAAACCATATCGGAACATTTATGAAAACGGGCGGGACAAAAAATAATACACCTGCGCGTGCGCAGTTACGCGTCTGTTCTCCGGGCGCGCCTCTCTCCCCTGACAGCCCATATACGGACAAATTTGAGTGACGTCAGCGGGATCTCGGCCAAGTCCGTCAAAGCAAAACGAAATTCATATTTTATGAAACGGGCTTGATTGCAAAGACACATCGCAATTCTCATCAATTAAAACTATAAAGAACCTGTGAGGAGAATAACTCCGGCTGCCAGCTTTAAGTTTGAGTGTTCGTCCATCGACTGCAACATCCAGATTAAAACGGTGTTGAAAATGTAAACTGATCGACGGGAGGAACAAAATCCTGCGTGGAAAAAAACAGTCATTTAAAAAAAATGATGGAAACTCCGGCAGTGCTTTGTTACAAAGCCCATCAGTCGACGTTGTTCTGTCTTCTCGAGGCATTACGTCAACGCCCGATCCCCACTGCGCATGCTCGTTTTTGCACTGGCCAGGGCGCATGCGTAGTGTGAGTCATTCACTGGGGCTGCAGTCACGCGTTCGAAGGCTCAGTGTTTACCAGTACTTATCATTACAACATGTGTAAACATACAATGTTCACAATGTCAGAAAAGTACAGCTGTTATGTACATAAAGCAACTAATATGTAAATCAGATGTTCTTTAACCCTACAGAACTGTGCTTTGTTAAATGTGCAGCAAATAGTAGTGATGAACTCCTTGTTGATTAAAGAGTTTTGTTGTTTACACCGCCAAAGAAAAATCATATCAGCATCTTTATTGCATGCCAGTCTTAAACATGCAGGAAATACATTTAAAAATGTTTGATAAACATATTTTCCAGATAGGGGAAAATGGACTGGTCTGCAGTAACAGGTAGAGCTAAAGTGTACTGGACTATAGATCAAAATTTGCCATTGCTGAGCCCCTAAGCAAAGCCTTTAAGTCTCATTCATATTGTATTTAGTTACAGTAGTAAGTAGATTTGGATATAGGGGTCTGGCATAAATGTAAATGGGTTTATTATTTAATAACACTTCAATCAGCTGACAGTGTCATACTCTTCAGAATCAGATTTAAGGCATATATATCAAACACTGGCCAGTCGTAGCTTAGTGGTTAGAGTACAGGACGACTAATTCTTCTTAAATAGGGTAGGAACCAAAACTCAACAAGGAAGCCCAGACACCCGGAGAACATGCAAACTCCACACAGAAAGGACCCCGACCACCCACTAAAGAATCAAACCCAAGATCGAACAAAATAGTACCAAACGGGAGCGGTTTTGCGAGTAAAGAATAATAGAAATAACGTGTATTTTAAATATTGTACGGATTACTGTTACCACTGAAAGCTTTCTTTGGAGCGCCTGATTTTCTGTACACCGCATTTGATCAACGTAAAGTCAAACTAACTAAGAACACAAGCGATTACTATTAAAAATAATCAACAATTTACTGAATTCTACACGAATTTGGATGCTTTGTGGGACACCGTGAAGCATGACTGCAGCGCGAAGCTAATGGCGCTAGCTCCGCTCTCCCTGGCCCGGAGCCCCTGTGCATTCCGGCGGGAAACCCGGTACGAGGTGAGGGCAAGCGCACGTCATGGCGGAGAAGGGCGTGATTAGCCTCAATGGGCGTGGCCTGCGCGGAGAGGCGGGGCTAGAGCCGTTCTGCCAGGGCCGCCATTTTTTGCACAGGATAGAACAGATCCGGAGGAAAAAAATATCACGTTTAAAAGCGAAGCGAACACCATAAATGTGCGTTAAAAACTCTCGGGATTCATACGTGTGATTAATAAGGCAGCCAATACGGGGGCTGGTGTAAGATTTGCGGCTTTTTGAAGCGTGTTCGTGGGGCACATCCGCAGTGGAGGGAGAGTATTGTTTTGGTCTGGGTCTTCATTCAGGGCTGGTACAGTGGGCATCAATAATACAGGTAGGTCCGAATATTCCTCTTTTATTTGATTTTAAATGCAGCTGCTGTTGTGGGTCGTGCGTGAAACGCGGATTTTAACCTGCCTGTACTTGTATGTGCTTGGTTTACATGGGTTCACCCTCAAGTGTGCATGTATGAAGGTGCTTATTGGAGTAATCATCGTCGTTTTGTTTAGAAAAATCATCATTTACCATGAATTAGTCTGCCATGGCATTTTTTGCTGCCATAGATGCCTCATATGGTTGTATTTTGGCTGATGAGGCTGGCAGGCAGCCAGTGGTGTCAGAGCTAAGCTGCCTTCCCTTAAGCTCCATAGAAATACATTTATTTACATCAGACCTCATGGAACCACGATTTTCCGTTGTGTGGAGTGATTCTTATTTTATTTGTGGTGAAAATGAGCAAATTTCGTAATTTCCCAGTCCCTCTCTTCTACAATCGTCCCTGCTCCAAAGCTATAACCCGGCTGGACGCCAGAGCCTGAGCTATATTACTATATTTACACCATTAAACCAGGAGTATCAGCTTTAATCACTAAAAATACTCCAAAACCAGGACTGGAATGGACTCACCATGGTGTGCAGATCCTCATCTGGTAAGCTCTAGCATGTTAGCATAGCATAGCCTATCACAACAACCTTCACAATAGAGCAGACCAACAAAAGTGCTGGAGATCCACCTCACACCTCCACACATGCTTGGTGCATTCATCTTCCAGTACACAATACAGATGTTTTTTTTTTGGGGGGGGGTTCTTGTTTCGAATGGCCAGGTTTCTGGAAAGCTTTTATCAGGGTTGTATCGATTATAGACACAGGAATGGAATGGGTGTGTGTGTACGCACATGTGGAACCAACTACAGGAACCCACCAGCACTCGACACACACACACACATCTCCACCAATCTCTAGATCGTTCCAGCTCCCCTTGTCTGGTGTTTATCTTTATATAAAGGAGCAGAAGTGAGCCTGAAAACACTCTAGATTGTTTTTTTTTCACTCTTACCGATCTTGTTTGATCAGTTTTGGGGATGAAAGAACGGATTAAATGATCCTAACCAGCGATTCGTCCAAACCTTTACAAGTAAACAAAATTAAATAGTCACTCTGAGTGTATTCACTGTAGTGAACAGTATTGCATGTTTTTTTCTGCTGTAAGTGATTAAATGATTCGATTGGGGGGGGGGGTGCATCAGAACGTTCAGTAAATATTTATGTTGTGCATTTTTGGCATTTTGGAATCCAGAAGACTTATGGAACTGTGACAGTACACAGTCTGAGCAATAAGGCTTAAGGGCCTTGCTCAAGGGCCTTACGGTGGCAATCTGGTAGCGGTCGGGCCTGAACTACAGACCCTTTGATTACTAGTCCGGTATCTTTGACCACTAGGTCTTTCGTCAAACCAGAACCTACAGCAGATTCCAAGAGATAAAAGACAAATCGACAATAGATTCATTCGACAACAACCACAAACATACTGTAGATCAAAAATGGAGAGGGTAAGGTACAACGGGGTGATGCGGTATCTGGCCAGCAGGGTACTAAAATCTGTTAGCCGGGAACTGAGGTGCCACAACTGGACTAGAGTAATCTGGTCTAGACTAAGCTCTAGCGCCGGGCTAAGTGCTTTTAAAACGGGGACGATAATGAAGTCACACGTTTTAATCCCATTTTGGAAGCTACAATCTAGTTAGATGTTGAAGTCTCTGAAACGTGTGTAGACCGTGGAGGACCAGAATACAATACCAGAGATTCAGGTCACTCCAGCTCAGGCAAGCTAATCTTAATGTATTACATCTACTACCACACAGTGGAGAATATAATCAAGTGTATATGGTATAAAGTGCACACACACTCACTGCACCCGAGAGCATTCCATTTTTTTATTATTCATCGTCTCGACACATCACTTCCTTACGTCCTTATTTGGTCAGTTTATTAAAATTCAACACGTTTGTACCAACATCTTGATAATACACGGACCAGAGGAGCGGGAGGCTTGTATAGCTAAAGGTGTGTGTAGCTGGACGGTACATGAAGTTGGAACTATAATTCTAGAGCTGAATGTAGTTCAAGAGTAAAAGAATGTCCGTTCATACGTGTAATACCCCCCCCCCCTTCTGATTCAAAGCTACAATGGGGCTGGATGTCAGAGTCTGAGCTGCATCGAGATATTTAATCTCTAAAAGAATCCGAAAGTCAAAACATGATCCGCATCAAACGTCCGAACAATACAGAAGGCACGATCTTTAACACTGACTGGTTTAAACACACACACACACACACACACACCGATCACCGGTATTGATTATTTTACACTGACGAGTTTCCCACAAAGAATAACTCTCTCCTCTTCATTTTATACAATTTTTTATATGGTATTTATTTCCGTAGACAACACATTAGGCTTTACTATATCGAAATAAATAAACAGTCCCATTATATAATAGTAATTGCATTTCATAGTTAGCACTAGTCTACTGTACTGGAGCTCGAACTTCCTCCTTAAGGATCAATAAAGGACCCTTATCTTACCCTGTTGGACTCTTGAGTGAGGCCCCTTAACCCTCGTTGGTCAGACTGGATACCATCACAGTTTCTATAGAATATATACATAAGGTGAAAATATTTTTGGTAAAACATTGTGATTGAAGCAAGAATAATCGTTAGCAAAGCAAACGCGCTGGCTTGTTTACATTCCTCTTCCAAATTGTGGTACATCAACACACACACACACACACACCCCGGCTTACTTCAAACTGCTTCTGGTGTTTATTGTTTGAAATATTGCCCCCGTGAACCTTTACTGAAGACCAGGACTATGGACCGTGTCCCCACTCGGCGTTTAGCAGAAGCTTTTATGCAGCGCGACTAACGGAGCCGTGATGGTGTGCTCTCCGAGCAATGGAGGGTTAAGGGCCACGCTCCAGGGCCCAACAGAGACAACACGGCTTTTCTTTTCACAGCACAAACGTATTTGCTTTTAGATCTTTTGTTTGTTTTTTTTGGAAAACTAGCGACTACGTTTTTCCTATTTAAGCTGGTCAGGTTTGGGGAAACTAGGACAAGATTAGCAGGTATAGGACCAGGTGTATGACTCTAGGACTAAAGGAGCAGGTGTATGACTCTAGGATTAAATATTTGTAGATGTTATATAACAGTAGAGAGACGTTCACCCACGATGGTCCTTTTTAACATTAGCTTCTCCCCCCCCCAAAACAAGCTGACCAGATTCGATTGGCCAGAGCACTCCACTGTCTTTTGGTCCATCTAAGACGAGCTCGGCCCAAGAGAGCTCCTGTGATATCGTGTTCTCTTTGTGTAATAGAATGTCGGGTTGGATTTTGGATGCGTGTCTGAAGTGCCTTTGTGGTGGCATGGTGCTTTCTCACGAGGGTTTGGAGTTCAGTACCGCTCTCCTGCTTTGACCAACACGGTCTGGACTCTCTGGCTGTGATAAATCTTTCCACGTTGTAATGTACGGTGGATGGTGATGGACCCCAAATGGTTTCAGTGTTCTTCCTGAAAATCTTTTCAGCGTATGCACAACTTCACAAGCTGCCCCAACTTGCCTCGCTTTAATCACGTCGATTTACCAATTTCATTTCGTCAGATGTTTCCACCTCGATGCAACAGTGAGCAAAGATAAACATCGACCGGCGCACCTTCAAGAGGATCGACTGTGCTCGGTCAGCGACGGGCATGAAATGAAAGGAAAACAACTGGAAAACAAAGATCTAGATATATTAATGACATTGATGACACGTTCAGATGTTCTCTAATCGTACAGCAGATCTGCGACACTGAAGGAATGTTCTACCAAAAGTTCCTCTGGAAACATTCGTCCAAATCTTTGTTTTCTCAGTCGTCTCCCATCCTCTTGAAAATTGTGGTCTCGATTCTTGAAAATTCATTGTAAAGATTTTGTGGCGGTGGTAGCCTAGTGTCTCCAATTGTCTGAATCTTCTCTACTGAGGCTGCTGATTAGGTAAGGAAGAGGCAGTGAGGCAGCTCAGGAAGTTCTCAGACAGACCAGATTAGTTGTGGGACACCGGTAGCCCAGTGGGGCTTTGGATCGTCACTTGAAAGGTTGAAGTCGAACCAAATTCCAGCTCTGCTGTGCAGCCACTGTTGGGCCCCTGAGCAAGGCTCTTAACCCTCTCTGTACAATGGCAGATTCCAGTGCTTGTCTGCTGTCTACCAGAACCATTAACGGTTCTAAGTTGTCGCCGTTGCAGTTCTGAGAATCGTCGTAACCCTCACGCTGCTTTGTCCTGGTTGTTTTTGTGGTGGGTCTGGATCTTCTGGAATTGTTGAGCGCAATGCAGCAACACCCCCACATCTGCATGTGGACGCCCGACCGGGCCCTGTGATAGAGGGCATGGTGTGCCACTGCGCCACCTGAGCGCCATCGCCGACAATAATCTATCACCTAAATAAGATCTGCTCGGTGTGGGGTCCTCTGGGGCTCCTTAGTAGAAGGGGTAGAGAATCTGAGTAATAATAGTAAAACGGCCAGTTAACTTGATGTTCGTGTATTGTATTGGAATTTGTGACAAATCTTTATATCTTTAATATACCCTGTTATGAAATAATACTAGATAGGTTATGCATTATATATATTTAAAGATCTTTTAGGATTGCCTTTCCAAATAGTTGTAGTATTGTATCTTTATCTTTTTGTTTCTTGTATTGTACTATAGTGTGTCGGTTTATGTACAATGAGTTTGATTATGTTTAATTGTAAGGTGCCCTTGAGGATCTTGAAAGGCGCTTATAAATAAAACGTTATAATTATTTTATATACATAATAACGATGGTATTTAACCGAACATACGTTGGTTTCACGCCACTACATTCATGTGAATTACTTCAATTGAACAACTGTTAGGAGTTTACATACTCTTTACATAGAAAAACGTACTAATA
>JAYDZF010000002.1:263558-281131 GCA_034509105.1 Microcambeva barbata
GGAGCGGTGGGCAGCCCTAGCCACGGCACCCGGGGCGCAGTTAGAGGTTAGGTGCCTTGCTCAAGGGCACTTCAGTCGTGACCCGTCAGCTGGAGATGGATTGATTCACCAGGAGACTGGTGCCACCATTTTCTTTTTAAACTTATTTTAAACGTTGCTCTATTTTACCATTTCATGTTAGAATAAATGTCCTTTTATTTCTGAAGGTAGTAGCAACATATGTGAGGGGTAAGTGAGGGGTCCTGGTGTACCTGGCAGGCGTGACATGGCTCGCCCATCTCCCAGCCGCAGTCGCTTCCACAGCGGCCCACAAAGGGGGGGTAGCCACTCAGCATGATGTACAGGATGACCCCCAGGCTCCAGAGGTCGCAGCGCTTGTCGTAGATGGTGGCCTCCTCGTTGAAGGCCTCCACCACCTCAGGCGCCATGTACTCAGCCGAGCCGCACTGCACAGAGATGAAAGGCGGGGTCAGTCGGCGGGCGTGTCTCAATACTGAAGCAGATCCTGTTTAAATATAGTGATGTAATAAAACACTCAGAATTATTCCATTAGGGATTCAGGTTCGGTTAGGAAGCTCCCTTTGATGGATTCTGGACCTGATCTGCTTCGATGCTTTAAAACTCCTGTGAGGAGCAGTAGTTCATGAATCGGCCATGAGAGGGCGCACCTCTCGGTTGGGCTTTGTTTGGTCGGTCTCACTCTGTTCTCGTCTCCAGAATAAGTGATGGACTTACACGTGAACACACGCCGATAAGAAGAGGAGCAGCTCCTGATCGAGGACGGCGTGAGGCACCTCAAGGGTTTAAAGGTTCGGGTCAAAGTTCAGAGCGTAGGATCCTGCAGCCGCCTCAAACCAGGCCCAGTTATCAGAACACCTACACCCTCACACCCCCCTTATTTTAAACCTTGTTAGCATTTATAAACTGTAGTGCTGTTAGTTTGGGTCCCTTCAGGATGTGTTGGGTTGCTCTCGCGTAGTTTGTATCGTTATTGTATTTTATTAAAGTTTATTGTATTGATTTATTCTATATTGCTCTTTATATTGTCATTTGTGAGTCTGTATGTGTGTTTGATGAGTCTGTATTTATCGTAAGGCGTGTTTGGGTGTTTTCTCCTGTAATTAAGTCCTGGTGTTTGCATGATCGTTTGTGTGTGTGTGTGTGTGTGTGTGTGAGAGGGGGGGGGGCAGATTTGGAGAGTCCTCTCGTTTTGTGCAGCGTATGTGACTGTTTTTTTTTCCAGCCAGACGTTCCTTTATCTTTATTTTGGCCTGATCCTGATCCTTGAGGCTTTAACTCGGGCGGGTCGTGTTCCTTTGTCCGTCTGCAGCTGGCGCTCCTCCCCACTGAGCGCAGGAATGTGAGACGCAGCAGACAAAGGGGCGGCTGTTCGGAGCCCCCCACCCCCCCGCCTGACCAGTATGGGCCGGAGAGCCTCCACATTTTCATGCCGGTGGGGGTGAGCGAGTGCACGGCGGGTCATGTGACGAGGTGTAGTCTAACGTGTGTGTGTGTGTGTGTGTGTGTGTGCAGAGCAGGCCTGGACTCGCATCAGGTTTATGAGACAGGAAGCAAACAGATTCGGGGCTTTCCTGCCCATGTGACGAGGAAGTGGTTGGTGAGCTGGCACACGTGGGGTTAAGGCTTCCACGTAAAGCGGGGCTCAGAATTCCCCGCCGGGTCTCAGACTCGGTTCTCAGAGATCAAAGCCGAACCTGAGCCCCACCACAGCCTGAACCAAAACTCCCTCACCAGATAAACTTCTGAAGCACCACGTGCCAGACAGGAAAAACATTCCTGTGATAAAGTCTCAGCAAAACAAGCCCAAGAACGGGTGTGGCCCCGCCCGGCCGGCCGGCCTATCAGAGCGCAGTTGCTATGTGTGAGCGGTAAGTGGAAGGACTTTCCCCAAAATGGTGAAGAAGCAGAACACAAGAGAAACACGGGGAAGAGAAGTGCCAGGGAATTCTGGGTCTTAAACGCTGGGGTCAGTCACTCATTAGTGCAGGTTTCTTTTCCTGCTTGGGTTTGATGAGGGGAAAACAAACACCGGTCTGAATACCGATTCATCCCAGAGCATGAACTTTGTATCCATCTATAATATCTAATTTAAATATACCCACCGATGTATAAAATATCGATCTACAATATCCCCCCCCGGGGGGAAAAAACAAGGAAATGAACTAAGATGAGGTTCAGAGATCCTAAGTGAAGCCCCAAACTGAGAAAAGGGAGAGAACTGAGCGAGACTCCTGACTAAAGTGTCTACAGGGGGAGACGTACCACCTAGTGGATGATGACCGATCTACAGGTCTTATGAGAATTTGAAACAATGAAGTGGTACTAAAACTAAACAGAACCATGATAATGTAGGTTCCACCATGCGCCCCTGGACACACACACAACCCCACCCGGTTATATACCCCAGGACCTGACCTCACCCAGCCCACCAATCAGAGCCCAGGGTTCAGGTGACACCACCCGTGCTGGTCCAATAGAAGGAGAGAGATAAGAGGAGTAAAAACCCTGAGCTGATCTGTGACCGAACGTAACCCCGCTCCGTGTGTGTGTGTGTGTGTGTGTGTGTGTGTGGAGAGAGAGACATGATGAACTCACAGGGGTGAGGAGCTCCGGGGTGGAGATGGGAGAACTATCACTGTTCAGCTTGATCCCACTGCCCAGGTCAAAATCACAAATCTTTACTGGACTGATCTAGAGAGAGAGAGAGAGACCAGAACAGGAGGGTTACAGCTCACACACACACACACACACACACACACAGTAAATAATACATCACAAATCTTTACTGGACTGATCTAGAGAGAGAGAGACCAGAACAGGAGGGTTACAGCTCGCTCACACACAGAACATAAATAATACATCATAAATCATTTCAAATAAAAACAAAGAATTTTTACTAAAAGTTTTATCATTAAAAATATTAAACGGTAAAACTGTTATTATTAATCATGATGAGTTGGACTAATTAACACTGATTAATAATATAAATATAATGAACATGAATGATGATCTAAAAATGACTACTACTAATTATAATCCTGAGCAGAGCTTCTCTGTGTGTGTGTGTGTGTGTGTGTCCCAGACCCGACCATCCCATTCTAACACATGAATCTCTCTCACCTTGTCTTCATGTTCACATAAGATGTTTTCAGGCTTCAGATCTCTGTGGGCCATCCCTGTAACACACACACACACACACACACACACACACACACACACACGTTAGACTGCAGGGTTTTATGGAGGTGATTCTCAGTAAGCACTTACTAAGAACATCAGGGTGAAAGTTTGTTTCCAACACAGTGTTGCCTGGAGCCGATATAAATACCCCCACACACACAGAGACCCTGATCGCCCCCAGAGCTTCTCAGAATGAGCCAAAAATAATGGACCCCCCCCCCACACACACACACGACTCGCCTTTATTATGCAGGAAGTCCAGAGCGCTGGCGATGTCCTGCACCACGATGCTGGCTTCTTGCTCACTGAAGTGTCTCCTCCTGTGGATGTGGGTCAGAACCGAGCCTGAGCACACACACACACACACACACACACACATAGTTTAATGTTTGCAGAGACAACTAATCCAATAGAGCCTCCAGAATGAGTACGGAGGGGTGAGCTCACCTCCCCGGAGCTTCTCAAAGACCAGGTAGAACTTATCCTCCTCCTCAAAGAACTCCACCAGCTCCAGGATGTTCCTGCAGGAGCACACACACACACACACACACGGGGGATTGACTTCAGAGCTGATGTATGCTGATCAGGAGATCAGGTGTGTGTGTTCTGAGGGTTCTCACCTGTGACCCTGGCACTGATAGAGCATCTCCACCTCCCTGAACACTCGACTCCGACTGTGTCCGGGTCTCTTCTGGATAATCTACAGATAAAAGCATGAGAGAACACGAGAGCGCTCAGGTTCTCCTCTCGTACCACACGTTTGAATCGTGTCCAGATGAGGAGAACTTTGGGCCCTGGAGGTTGAGGTGGAATCTCAGCAGGATCGGTGATTTATCAGGATAATAAAGCAGCCTGGTCCACATGATCGAGACCTTTCCCCCCCTAAACCCAAACTACAGGCTACCCTCGACCCACCTTCATCCAAAGTGACTTAGTTACAGTACACAGCCTGAGCAATAAAGGGTTAAGGGCCTCACTCAAGGGCCCAACCGCAGCAACCTGACAGTGGTGAGGTTTGAAATGAGTCCTGTACCTTAACTAGGCTACACACTGGCCTCCAACCTAAAACTGAAAACAAGTTCTTGTTCAAAACGACTAGGGCTATAACGATTCAGTAAATCATCGATATGAACCCACTCATAAGTGCTGCGGTTATGACCTCTGGTGGTGAGAGAATAACAGACGATGTAAAAATACTCCCACAGTACTAGATCAGACCGAACGACCCCGGTCACACTGAGGGGGACTCATATTTTAAGCAGCTAAAATTAACCTGAGCGCAGACAGACGGTGGCGTTCCGGACCCCTGTCCCCCGACCCAGTGTGCCCCGCCCCACGACCCCACGCTGCGAGCTGGACGTGACCGGATTATCTGTGCTTGTGCTGAGAGATCGTACGTGGGCGACCTCGGGACAGAATGTTCGAACCACCAAACATCTGAGAAGTACAATAAACCCTGGCGATGAAAAGAACAGGGAGGTGGCGCCGGAGGGCCCCCGTCAGCATTAGTAACGGCCCCACAGGATAACAAGAGGATGAGGTCAAGATTAAGTGGCTGCGTGTTGTTTCAGGCTCCTGAATCGAGCCGTGTCCATTTCCCTTCAGCATTTAGTGACGATGCTTAAGGGCCTCGCTCAAGGGCCCAACAGTGCAGGGGCTTGAACCAGGGACCTTCTGATCACTAGTTTAGTACTTGAACCGGTATGCTAACCGTCCTACTAGCCTGAAACGTAACGCATGAACACCAGAGCAATTCAGTCTGGATTCCTTTATGTTCGTACCAGCGTCCCCCCCACCACACACACACACACACACACACACACACACACACACACAGAGGAAGGGGGGAGGAGAGGGACCGGGACGTTTGCTCTGGCGGCCCCTGGTGTAGATAAGAACCCTGATTGTGGTGTGTACGCTCCACACAACACAAACTAAACTTAAGTGTTCTTAATCATTTACACGACGACACTAATAATGAGGTTTTCATTTCAGTGGGTTTAAAAGTGTTTCGTGCTTCAGTCTTTTTGTGTTTAGTCAGTTTGGGTTCCATTTGCCTCGACTTCCTGTGTGTGTGTGTGTGTGTGAACATGAAACCCGTAGATGACCAGAGAGAAAACTAAAGATTATAGAAGCTGCCTGGTAAAGCAGAAGGAAACATGCGTTCACAATGTAAACAAACCTCACACATCTGGGCTCTAACGCTCCCCCTCAGGGCCACGCCTCACATCACGGGACAGAAAAAGTGGGTAAACATGTCACCCCCCCCCCCTGTGGTGAGTCGACATGCCAGAACAGAACGCGCCGTTCCCGCCGCTCTTCGTCTCTCTGACCAATAGGAAGGCGCCGTTAGAAGGGTGAGCCCGCCCCCGGTCTCTGATTGGCCGTGCCGAAGGATCGCTTGGTGAAAACAACAGAGGGTTTAAAGTGCTGAGGCAGCGGCGGGTGTGAGGCCAGGGTGCGAACGTTCAGAGCTCATGACGGGTACAACCCTAACCCTTATCATCAACGCTCACCTCCACCTCATCAAAATAAAACGGGTGCGTCACTCGGCGCCGAGGCTTCCACAAACCGGTTTCAATCGGTTCTTAGAAACACGCAGGCTGTTTACGTTCACAAAGAAGCGCCTCGTGGTCAGGGTCACGGTGGGTTCGTTACCCTCGAGCCTGTACAGTGGGGGCAAGACAGAATGGGGTAACAGAAGGCCGGCTGCCGAGATCTGCTGCCGCTGCTGGGCCCTTGAGTGAGGCCCTTAACCCTCAGATCGTTGTGAGAAGTGTTGTACCTTCACGGCTAACTCCTTCTGAGTGATCTGGCTGATGCACGTCTGTACTTTGGCATATGCTCCCTCTCCCAAAACTTCATCTTGCAGCTTGTAAACATCTAAACACAAACAAAATATAAACACATTTATTATAAAGTATAAATGTGTTCGGGTCAGGCCTGAAAGCACCAGACGGGACTTTAACCTGACGCTTGATCAGGGTTCAACGTGAGGAACCCTGATCTTTTCTTATAGGAACACACACATGAAGCAAGCGAATCTTCCCTCTCTCTCACACACTCTCTCACACACACTCTCACTCTCTCAGGCGCACACTCTCACTCTCTCAGGCGCACACACACACTCACAGGCACACACACACACTCACAGGCACACACACACACTCACAGGCACACACACACACTCACAGGCACACACACACTCACAGGCACACACACACCTTCGAAGCGTCCTGAGAAGCTGTCGGTGGCCCTGCATCTCTTTTTCTTCTTGTTGCGCCTCTTGGCGTCGGGGATGTCGATGGGCCGGCTGGCTGGCATGTCTGTGTGATTAAAGACAGATTAAAGACTCCTTAAGGTCAAGTGACACCACACAGGCATGAATTTAAGTCCTGGGGTATCCTGGGTCATGCTCAGGTGATTGTTTAACACCAGAACATTCAGACATTTTAGATTCAAGCGCGACAGAAAAAGGATTTCCCCAGGTGATGAGCAGATGTACCTACAGCAGACTCACGGGGGCGTGGTACTCACCGGGGCGAGCAGGATCAAAACTGAAGTCGGGATCAAGCAGGTGAGATCGGTTCCTGGTGAACTCGCCTGATTCAAAAGGATTTTGGCCCTGATGTGAGTAAACACAATGAAAAGTGAGTAAACACGAGTGTGTGTGTTATAATCTTGTGACCGCTATCTTGACTGATCTTGACAGATGACCGGCTAATCCTCAAACACACCTTGAAGGAGCGATGGAATCCGGTCCCAGTGGAGATCTTGTTCTGCACCATCTTGGTTTCTGATTTTCTTTGGATGGGTGGTTCCTGCAACAGTGGCGTCCTTTAGCTTGAGCGCTTGAACTCGCCTAGCTAGCGGGATGTAGGGTGATCGAGGCTCTGAGAACGGGATACCTGCACCGACAGAGAAGACGAGGTGGTTAAATCTCAAGACGTGTGAGCCGGACAACACGAGTGTGCCAACAAGAACCTGGCATCATAACGGCCGATTTTATCTGGAGGTTTTCCTTCAAAGAAACAGGTCAGGATCCGTTTAATAATCATGTAACAGTGATAAAACTATATTGCTTTATCTTTATTGCCAACAACTCCAATCATGTAGATAAGCACACAGCTAAAGCGTAAATATTCATTTTTAATATTCTGCCTTGTTTCAGACGCGCTCGCTTCGAAGCATCTACAATGCCGTCACTTTTAAGTGTGTGAGAATATCATGTACACCCTGGACAGGGCAGCAACAGGGCACCAATCCACCACGGAGCATCTACCCCACCTGCCCAGGCATAACACCACACCCGGGGGGGCTGAATTTATTTGCTTTGGCACCACCTACAACAACTTGGCATCACAGCCAAAGCAATGCCAAATATTTCCCTCAGTCTTAATAAAAAGAGGTCACAGCTATAAAAGTTCCTAAAAATCTCAACTTCCTGCAAAACAAGTCTGATGCAAGAAACAAAACCCTCAGGCTGCAAAACGGATCAGATTGATTTTACAAGCTACTGCACCAGATCATCTCAATCTCTACAGGTCCGACCACAATCCTGACAACAACAATACCAACACTACATCAGAAGCGAGTCCTGAAGGCTTAACTGTTTTTAAAATCTCGTACAGCTGCTAAAACTCGGAAATATCTACACATCTGTAGATGTTCATCATTTAGAATACTGTTATAATAATACAACATGTGGATTAACGTCGCAGTGTTCAATGGCTTGATTGTTATTATCTCGGTCACTGCATTGTCTGTCAAGATCATTAATCATTAACAGAGATAAACACTATTTTAACGAGGCCATGATATAGAAATACATTAAACTAAATAATATTAGCAATAATGATAATAACAATAAAGCGACATGTATAAAAGTGGCGTGTTGCTGGAGTATGGTATCATACAGGACAGCCATAAACAATGAAGTCTCCAACAATGAGCAGCATTTTAAGAATGACCGTTTTAATCCGAAACACTCGACATTCGCCTTGATATTTTCATAAAAAGTTTAAGTAAACATTAAAAGAGATTAAAACGCATCGAATGTTTATCGAGTTTAACGTAACGTAGAAATTGCGTCAACGAAATGCCATTGTTGTTGGCATTAGCGTGCTAGCGCTAACTAATGGAAACTATCGTTATTTCGAAACAAAATTTATATATACTTTTAATAAAATAAAACACCACGAGGCACCATGTGAAGATAACGAATATGTAAATGCAAAACTGTATAAGCTAGGCTAAAGCAGCATGGTAAAGTTATAATAAGAAAAATAACGTTGCCTTGTGGCGGTGTTCCAAATAAAGCACATAAAGCACCACGAGAATGCCGCAAACACTTTTGAATATACACTACTTAGGGCGCCTATTTAGTCATTAAATGCCAATTCGGAATCACGCCCTCGTCATCGTAAAACAGCTAAAGGCAAGGCATTTAAAAATAAATATAGTTTAAATACGGGAAATGTTTAACAATTATAGACTTGCTGGCGTAAATACTTAAACACAGATCTCGAATTAATTGTGAAGTTAAAGTGAAAAGTGTACAACAGATCAAAGTGGACAAAAGTGGATAATAAAACAAGCTTTATTAATAAACACTTATTTCGGGCTGCGTCCTAAATCGCACTAAGCACTCCAGCTCAATTCTTACTCACTATGTCGTAGGTTGGGCTCGATTTAAAACACAACCATTGTCTTACCTCTGCGAGTACCGTACACAAACATTAGATCCAAAGTAAATCCAGTCATTGATCCATAATGAGTTGCATAAACAGAAAAGCTGCTCACCCCGTTGCTGTGATGTTAAAGCTCCAGTGTGGATGCCGTTGAGCGACCCCTGGGCAGGTGGTGTGACCGTGGATGGTGTTCTACTGTGTGGAGGCTCTACAGCGCAACATGAGGAGCTTTATATAACCCGAACCCGTGCTCCCGCCCCGCACACACACACACACACACACACACACATACACACACACACACACACACACACACACACACACACACACACAAGCAAGCGGTGCTGACGCATTCCGACCAGGGGCGGATTTAACCTGTCTTTGTTTCCTTTTCTTTCCAGAAAACGCAGGAAACCGCAATTAATGTCACTTCAATCACAACGCGGGGTTAAATTGCCCTGAAGCTCAACATGTCGTGTCATTAAGAGCTCCAGATCATCTGCAGGACTTTCATTTTCGCCGACTTTAGATGTATCAGCAAGCATGATGCAAGTCTCTGCAACATCTCAACCCTTCTTACACAGCAAACCACCACAGTGTGTGGCATGGACTCTTAACCACTCTTAAACACTAAACCCCTGTTTAGACATGGGGGGGGGGAGACCCTGAGATCACTTGGTAGGGTGGCGACGAGTCTGATGCAACCAAATAAAGTATAAGATCAGCAGAGTAGTGAAGGTTCTTACCACATTTAAAGTCGACTTGTGATGTCCCGTGCAGTTTGACAGTAGAACCACGAAGTGACCAAGCCATCATAGAACTGTAAAACATTTCATGGTACTACTGTGAAAGTTCACAATGGAACAGGCTACTACGTTGTGGTGCCATAAAATGACCAAATGGCCATGAAAGTTCACGGTACTTTTTATCCTCCGGCTCTAGTCCAAAGATCAGGAAGTTTAAGCTCCCTGCTGTTCTAAATGAGTTCATTTAGTTGAGTTATTAAACTTGGTGATTAACAGGACTAGCAATCCAAAGGTCGTCAGTTCAAACCTCACCATGGCTAGGTTGTCGCAGTTGGGCCCTTGAGCGAGGCCCTTAACCCTCATTGCTCAGACTGTAACTACGGCAAGTCTCTGTGGATCAAGACGTCTGCTCTAAATGCTTCGTTTACATTCTTATTGAATAAGAAAGCAGTGTTTCAATCTGTTCAATGGCCCTTGATACTGGGATGATATTTCTGGGAGATGAAGATTTACACTCTGGTGAAGCTGGAACGTTCTAGATGACTCTCACAGCAGTGTTAATGAAACAGCTTGCTGTCCGAACCCTTCGAAGAAACACACTTGCCTTTATTTCTCGTGAAAGCGTACAGAGGCCGACTTCGGGTCACGCTGTTTTGGGAATGACTTGACCTTATCAGTGCCTTATTATGTATTTTAACAGGGATTTGTTTTGTCTTTTAAAGGTCCATCATCATGGATCGACCTGACCATTGTTGTGGACAGGAATAAGTGTTGAATCTAAGAAAACAGCTAAAGGATTTCTTCAGTTCTTAAAGAAAGTACACACAATTAAACCCACACTGCCTGTGTCAGGCCCTTCCCCTAAACTTTATTATGTTCACATTTCTAAATTGAAGTAGAACATTTTGGCTCAAGTTTTCAGTAGAACATGGAGTGTAGCTGTAACTAAGATCAGCCAAGCGTCCTGTTGGGCCCTTGAGCGAGGCCCTTAACCCTCAATGCTCATCTGATAAATGCTGACAATGTAAATGTAATAAAACTGCAACCCTACATTGACTAGGTCCAGGACTTGAACCGTTGAGCTTCTGTGCTCTGTGGATACCCTCCTCAGTCTCTCCGGGTCTGGACTGAGGGAAAACCTGAATACTTAATTTAGGAAATAAATGTTTTGATATAAAATTGATCTAATACAAGAATCAGCGCCACCTTAAAGACACTAAAGTATTCTTCAGCTTGTGAAGAAATGATTTATGAAACTAAAACCACACTGCCTAAGCCAGGACAGTTCAGGTCTTATTATAGACTTACATTTCTACAGCTTTTTATGGCCAAGCTGCAAAACGGATAGAATTAATGTAGAAGATTCAGGCTCAGATTCAAAGTGGAACACGAGGGTGTAAAATCTGGTGGTGGTTGCATCATATCATGGCAAATTTTTAACCCTCCAGTTACCACATCTTATCTATCTCTCAGTCTGTACGGTTAACTAACTTGCTGTTTGATACCTGAAGAATGAATTTATGATCGATGAGGTCTGAGGTTTAGTCTGTCCCCTCTGAGGGGCCTTCACCGTTCCTTCGGGGTCCTACTTACCATCTAAGGTCTCTTAAAACATCAATCTCATGACTCCGTGTCTTTATCTCTCTCAGTTCTGATCTCAGGCCCAAAAACAGGAGCAAACATTGCGAAAGACCCGAGAGGAGAGGCACATGAAGCACATGATGCAATTCCATGCTGTGTTGACGAGAGCGGCTCTGAGGCAGGAGTGGGGTGTGTATGTGTGTGTGTGTGTGTGTGGGGGGGGTGACTCCTGGGTCGGTACGAGCACAACAGCGAGCTCGGCCGGGGTGTCGGAATGCGTATCCCGAATGAACGTGAGCAGAACGTCTACAACGTAAACATGAGCTCTGATTGGCCGGGGCGTGTGGGCGTCTTTACCTGGTGTGTTTCTACACACTGAGAGGAACGTGGACGAGCCAGGCTGAAGCGCCCTGAGCACCCAGGACGTGCTGACATCTTGAGGAGTGTGGAAATGTCTGGGTGAGGTTGATGCCTTCACCAGAGCAACAATGCAGATTATATACGTCATTAAAAATGTCTTGCTTTGCTCAGGGTTCCAATGACGGCCAAACCCTCAACCTTCGTCATGTGTGCAGCACCAGCAGCATCCTGTCACCCTGATCGAATCAATCCTCACCCCCACTCAACCAGCAGGGCTCGTGATTGCTCGTGATGCTACCGCCACCGTATTTTACATGATGGGTGATGCGGCTGGACTCATCTGCTTCGGTTACATATAAACTCTATTTAAAGCTTCAGCCAGAAAGACGATCTCTGACTACTAAATAAAGAAACAGGCAAATAACATGAAAGTAACATATGTGCTCTGTAGTGGTACAACCTGTTAACCTGTAGAGTGGTCACTTCAGGTGCTATTTTCCCTGTCACCACCAGGTGGGAGCAACGTCTCATGACAGCGAAGAGCCCTTAAAATATTGAAAATATGACCGATTTGATCAATCCTTAATACCTGCCTGTTTGATTAGTGTTGGGACGTTCCAGTATGACTTCAGTAAAGTTCCAGGAAGACTCTGGGTGTGGTCAGAGGTGAGTGATGGGTGACGTGAGGGAGCGTTTTCAGATCTGAGGAGCTACACATCTCGAAGACAACTCAAAGATTTATTGCTACGTCTCTGCTGGATCGTCTGACGAGTTTCCTAGAGTCACAGAAACTCGAACCCGGCCGATCCAGGACCAGAAGCAATACTAAATCTAAAACCAGGGGGCAGGATTCTCACACACCCGCCGTATCATCTGGACCAGTGAGTGTGTGTGTGTGTGTTGGGGGCAAACTCCTGAAATTTAGGAATATCTCTCTTATACATTCACAACACACACACACACCACACAAAAACAAGGTAATGCACGTATAAACACAAGCATTAATTCATAAACACACACACACACACACACACACACACACACAGTCCGAAACATACATACACACGTCAGTAATGTAACGAGTAATGCAAAAGAAGCACGCACACACACACACACACACTGAGAAACAAACGCGTAGCGCACGTAGCAGCTGTAGACCCCGCCCACTTCCCCCCACTAAACCACGCCCACTAGCTCATGGCTCTCTTAGCCCCGCCTCTGTGTGTGTGTGTGTGTGTGTGTGTGTGTGTCGTTTCTTTTCGAGGGTTCTGGAACATTCCAGAATATCCTCGGAGGAACAGACCGCGCAACTGCTTCATCATTCATTCATTCATTCATTCAGCCCCCCCCCTCACACACACACACACACACACACACACACACACACACCCGCACGTAACACACGGGAAAGGAGCTCTACAGAAACAATAGATGATGACTTTCAGACCGCTGATCTGTGATCGTCTTTTCTCCTCACAGCCTCCATACCATCATCACTGAGCTCCAAATCTACCGGTCCTGATCTCACATTCTCCTCTGATTTGAGGTTCCAGATCATTTAGAAACTTGTGGACGTTCTCCTCAAACCCAGGAGCTCCAGGACTGGGGCAGGAGCGCTGAACTTCTCCTGAGGGATGAAGTAACTTCAGGCTAATTATAATCACATTTACTGCTCAGGAGATCACCGAGCTCACGGTTATATTTAGTTCTGCTCGGTGACTCACCTTCAGATTTGGCCTGCTGACCTTCATTCCACACGCTGCCCGGGGGGAACCAGAACATTTCACTCTGGTCTCTCAGAACTTTAGCCATGGAGGACAAAGGCCCTCAAAAAATCCACCCAACCCCCTTCTCTCAAGTTCATTTGCGGATGATTATTAATTGAACCAGCCAGCAGAGGGCGGAATTCACCCTGTTATGAGGGGCTTACAGGTCCGTTATAGAAATCCCTGGTGAAGCCCCCACCCTATGTGATCAGCAGCTGATCGTTAGCTAATTAGACCCATTAGTTAGTCCATCTTGGCCTGTCCTGAAGATCCTCATGTGCCATCCCAACACTGCTCTCTTTCCTCCTCTGCACATGCTCAAATCGTCTCTCCTCCCTCACTTCATAACAGCTCCGACAACAGCTAATAAACAACATGGGGCAACATAAGTTGTAGCCTAGAGTTCAGATACTGGCTTAGTAATCAGACGGTTGTTGGTTCAAGTCCCACCACTGCTAGGTTATCACTTGGCATTTTAGTAAAGGCCCTTCATCCTGTTAGTTTGGATAATCATCCACAGTGATTATTTCGATGTTTTTGATTTATTGGAACTTAACTTGCTCAGTCAGCACTTGGAGCTGTTTATTTAAGGTACTCCTACCTTGTGTTCATGGTTTCCTAGTGACACTGCGCCCACCGCGGCCTTGATTTAAAGTACTTACTTAAAGACGAGAGAAACGAATAAATCGGGTGTAAAAATGTGAACGATGCCGTTTCATGTTGAAAGCCGCTTAATCTGGGCTTTTGCTGCCACCTAGTGGATAATTCATCAAGTTACAATAAAATTGAGAAAATTATTATAATATCATTAAAAAGCAGATTTTAAGTAATAAAAAATCATTGATGAAATGCTGCTAGTAGTAGCACTGCCCAGGGTTCGAAATGGTGGACGATTTTTGGACTAAACTCAGACTGTATTTGAAAGAACATGCCAAACTCTGGTGCTGCACCTATACCACCCTAAACATCACACAATTAAATAATCACAATTAAGAGAAAGAGGAGCACAGATAAGCAGAATATCTTTAATGTCTTCAACACGCATAAATATTAGCAAATAGAATCTGTATGCTTAGACATTTAGGAGGAAGAAAAGATCTACTGGAATGATTCCAAGTTTAAAATATAAGAGCTAATAATAATACTGCAGCAGAGAAGTGATGAAGCGAGCGGCGTTTACATGGTTGAGATAAACAGATGAGTACAGTACAATAAAACCTTTATAAAAATAAAGTCTCTGAAATGTTCTGCTGTCGTTCTGAAGCCGTCTGTCCGGCGTGCACCACCTCAGGACGGTCGGCAGCTCAGTGAAGCATCCGCGACGTCATTTCCTTCTGTAGAGAAACAAAACGGCGTCAGGACACCATGTGTCTGAGTTGTGCATGGTCCTTGTGGGTTAAATGTCAGTTTAAAACAAAACTTAACATGACTCAAATGAATCGAACGAGTCATTCAACCAGAACGAACGGTTTTAATGAACCTTGAATGAGTGTGTTCAAAGAATCGTTTCAAACATGAACGACTCTCTTAATGAATCATTCTTGACACCATGAGCACTTCTAAACAGGACTCATAGGACTCATTCTTAACACGAATGATTGTTCAAATGAATCATGATCATCAATCTTCAAATGAATCACCCTGAACCTGATTGATTTATGAGTCATTCTCAACATGAACGATTCTTTTAAATTTTGAGCTTTTCCATCTGGGTTCTTTAAAGTGTATTTTCGAGGTGCCGTGCTAAAGCCGCTACAGGAAGATGGGTGAGTTATAGAAGAGATTATTATTAGCATGTGTGGGTGTCGGGTACGAGACAGGAAACTGAACAAAAACTCATCATACATCTGAGAACACACACACGTTCATCATCCTTACAGACGCCTGGTCGGCCGACAGCATGGCTGAGATTCTTCTGGGGCAGGTGTGTGGGGATTCTCTCTCTCTCTCCCTCACTCTCTCTCTCACACACACACACACACTCACCAGGGGTTCGAGCTCCTTGTGGTCGATGAGGCCGAACTCAGTAACGAAGTGGTAGAAATGCTTGTAGCAGGTGTTGACGTGTGCCTCGGCTCCCATCTGATTCACCCGGTCGAAGTGATGGATGTAGACGTGAACGAAGACGCGGAAGAGACGCGACAGGATCTTCTTAGCCACCTGCATGAAGCTTTTGGGGAAGGGCGTACCTGTGGGACGAGACATAAATAATATATATGTGTAAAACATGACAAGATAATCCTAATAAACACATTAGTATTGAATCTCTCTCCGCCCCCCCAAAAAAACCAGTGTGTGTGTGTCAGTGTGTGTGTGTGTGTGTGTCCGTACCGACGTTGGTGGGGAAGATGTGCTCGTTGTTGATCTGCACCTCGATCCAGTCCATCAGCAGGCTCATGTACTTGGGGGCGGACAGCGCGGTGGGCTTCTTGTACTTGTGCTCGTCCTGCCAGCGGTACTCGTACCTGGGGCCGCCGGACATGACGGGGCAGGTGTGCTCGGTGCACGACTCGCTGACGGTGCCGTAGATCAGGTTGATCCGGTTAAAGAAGTCCACCACGTGCACGGCCACCCAGTCGTTGAGATCCTCGCCGTGAGGCAGCTGCACCGCCAGCTTCAGGTCCAGACCCGCGTTCAGGGACGCCTGAGCCTTCTTATGGAGCTCGAAGCGCTGAGTGCCGGGCTCGAACTTACGCTTGGGCCGGAACGTTCGGTCCTTGTTGAACACTTGCTTCAGGGCCAAGGACATGATGACTTCTGGAAGGAGGACAGACGAAGCGAGATGATTCAGAGGGGCTGGAGCTAACGGGTCCTAACAGGACAGAGACAAAAGTTCAGAATCCAAACCTTCAACAGTCTGATTTCATTAGGTTACACTCTTGATTCGACAAATAATTAATACCCAGCAAACGACTCTAAAGATTTAAACACCAGCCATCACATCAGTTCAAATGAATCATTATCAACATGAACCACTCTCTACATAAATAACTCTGACCAAGTGAATCAAGGTCAACCTAAAGACCTTAGTTCAAAAGAGTCATTCTCAACATGACTCTGCTCAAATGATTCTTCATTTTAATGACTCTGTTCACATGAATCAAAGTCGACAAGAATAACTTAGTTCAACTGAATCATTCTCTGTATTTGCCCACACTGGGACTAATAAAGGATGTTATTCGCAATATTAATTATTCCATTCAAATGAATCATTCTCTACTTGACACTGTAGTTGAATCATTCTTGATTTGAATCACTCGACGGAGCATTTTAAATACACTGTTGGGCCCCGAGGCACTTCCGAAGGTGTCCAGTAGAGGCGTTTGACTCTTCAGTCGTCTCTGGAGTTGTGCACTTATCTTCACAAACTGAATGAAAGAAGATTCGCTGTAGAGAAAGAACAGATCCTGACCAACACTGGAGCAGGAGGCGATAAAAACACTCGTCTGTTAACTAGTGACACTTGAAAAGAGATTAAAGTCCATCATGTTCTTTCTTTTGACAGACGGACCCCCCACACACTCACATTCACCCAAACACACTCACTGCACCAACATGTAGGGACAAGCGAAGGTGCCCCAGCTCTCAGAGGAACATTCTCTTACTTCATGTTCTGGTCTGGAAGGATGCAGTGAGAAACACTTCTACAGAATTTAGTTATCGTAATCATTCATTAATATGATTTCTTCATTACAAAGCTTGTTTTTGAGACTAAAAGCTCAGAGAAATTACACACACACACACACGTTTCAAAGTGTCCCTCTCATAGCCCGATCATCGCCTTGTTTAAAATGATCTGCTAGTCCGAGATTCATCACTGCTGCAGTTACGAGCTCTGCTGGCCGATGGACGGTACTGCACAGAGATGGGGGATAACAGAGATCGGCGCGTGGCGAAATGAAGCGGTCGGTACTGCACACGTGTCGGAGGGGGTGTGTCATGATTCTTGGGTCACTACGTGTGTAGGTTCTGCCTGTAGATCATTTGTGCTTCGTTTACATCCCACATGCAAACGACTGAACTCATTTGACTGACCGTGTGTGTGTGTGTGTGTTTAAAGTGTCTCTTCCATCACTACATATTATTTAAATGGTAAATAATTTAACCCCAGAGATAGATTTATACTTTTTTAATCACCTTGCAGTGAAATCTGTTCTCCACATTTAACCCTGATCCGTGCAGTGAAACACACACATACACACTAGTGAACACTAGGGGGCGGTGAGCAC
>JAYDZF010000002.1:284577-298167 GCA_034509105.1 Microcambeva barbata
GTCAGCTCTGGGAATCGAACCGGCAACCTTCTGATCACAAGCCCGGTTCTCTAACCACCAGGCCACGGCTGCCTCCAGAGCTACTCAGTAGAAGAATAAAGTACCGAATAAAGTAATTATTTTATTTATTGAGGGGGAAATGCTTTTTTCCAGCCAATCAGAGTTTGACTTGCTGGTCTGTTCTGGATCATCACGAACTGATGGACCTTCTCCTTTAGGAGCAGAATGGTTCCATCGATTGAAGCGAGTCGTCCACATCCTGAAGCAGCTCCAGACCATCACACCACCACCACCACGTTTCACTGTTTCTGAGGTAGTTTTGAGGATTATCAAGATGTTTCTTGTCCCCACTATCTCTCTTACTGTAGAGTCATGAACTCTGACCTTAACCGAGGCGAGTGAGGCCTTCAAATGTTCTTCTGGGGTCTTTTGGTACCTCCTGGATGAGTTGTGGATAAGCTCTTGGAGTAATTTTGGTGGGTCAACTCCTGTGAAGGTTCACCACTGTTCCATGTTTTCTCTGTTTGTGGATAAGAGCTCACAACGTCGTTCACTGGAGTACCAAAGCCTCAGAAATGGCTTTGTAAGCCTTTCCTGACTTCAGATTGGGGTGTAAGGCCTTGCTTTGATGATCTTTTAGCCTAATTTACGTTATCAGACCAGTTCCATTGAAGTTCTATTGATGTGTGGCTCGTAAAATTGAACCCAGCTTTGCCATTATTGTGGTTTCAGTTAATTCATGATGCTAACTGGGTTCGAATGATGTTAATAATAAGGCGATGTCTGATAGGTACCTGATCATGTAGGCAGTAACACAGCAAGGCAGCTCACTAGGTCTTAGAACACACGCCATACATCGAATAAACACTGGAACTGTGGATGGTGTATTCTTTCGGTTTTGTACATTTTAAGATCAGAATGATGCAGGTGAAGGAACAGAGGAAGTGTGGTGTTAAGAAAATGAGAGAAATGCATGATGGGATGTGTCTGTGTGCAATACTAGTTCTTTATAATTGTTTATTACAATCATGTCTGTTCTATCACTTATGATTGATGGGTAAATAAACTTAGATTTAACAAATGAACATTTAACCTAAGAACAGAAACTTCAGAAGCTAAGTATCTCTCTATATACATACTATATATATATATAAAAGTATATAGTATGTATAGCATATATATATCATTTATTTAATATAATAATATATAGCATTTGGTGTGTTTTCACTAGAACTAAAACTACTTGTTCTCAGATGAAAACAAAATATATTTGAAAAGATTATAATCCAATTCTAATTCATTAAAAATGGAATGTAGGATTCTTTGATTATTATTTTTTATTATGATTCCACATTTATTCTTCAGTACAAGTAAAGGGCGTTTCTGGCTTCAGGCAGAATAAACTACCTGTTGGCGCCACGGTTGGCACAGCCATCACATTTAAACGCAACAAGACCGAGACTTATTTATTTATTATCCTGGTATAAACCTGTAGTTAGTGACAGAGTGAATAATAGTGAATAAAAGTGAATAATAGTGAATGTGGATTTTGTTTTGATGTTAGAACCGAAAGACATTTTGAGTCGCGCTGTGGCGCCTTCGGTTCCATTATCACCGCAACACACATAAATATGTAACATTTAAGAGTTTATAGAGCAAACGTGTGAATATTTGTCGGTTTTAAGACTTAAATCACCGTAAACACTGGTTAAAAGCGGACAGTGCGGTCACAAGTTGAGCCGAAGTAAACTTACCGATTAAACACTTTCCACTTCCGCTTGGAACTCCACCGCCTTTAGGGCGTCAATGATACGAATTAATGATCTCTTAGCGATTTAACCGAGATTAAAGCTACATCGTTCGCTTTAAAACTACTTCTCAAGCATCGTTCTGATCACATTTAAGATCTGAAAAGTCTTGGTGGCAGTGAATCGATGTTTAACAGAAGGAAAGCCTCCTTGTTGTACGGTCCGCTTCCTCCCACAGTCAGTCAGGGCTTTACTGTCCGCAGCCTGTTCATCTCCATACCCTCACTCCTCAACAATCAAGTGCACTAGATAGTGCGCGCCCGGTATTACAAAGTACCCTACATAGTGCACCAGTACAGGAAGCACGAGCGACAATTGAGATCCAGCCGGCGTTACTTCTGCTAACTCTGAGACAGGTACCGTCATAAAGTTTGGACCCGGTTGTCGGTCAGACGACACGTTTTGTTTCTTTCCTTAGTAAAATATGTTAACCCAGCTTTATAGGGAATAAAATCTATGCACAATTTAACGTTTGTTTGCTTACTGTGAAACTACACAGTTAAAAGTGTAAACGGAACACCACCACGCATCACATTTCGAAATGACCCCTTCATCCCAGTAACTCTTAGTATGAATTAGTAGGACCCAGGTAAAGTGGTTTAGGTCTTTTCTGCTTGTCTGTGTGGGTCTGAACTAAATCGTCTGGGGATCTCTAAGGCCCATCAACAACAGATAAACTGTACAGTTTGCTTGCACAACAGAGCACAAACACATTCATGATGATGTAAGTGTATAACTGAGCCCTCTCCATCCATCCATCCATCCATCCATCCATCCATCCATCCATCCATCCATCCCCTACTTGTGAAATGTTTTTTTGCAGGTGCTATTATGCATTAATAGTTTTTTTTTATTGTGTGCGTACATAAAAATACAAACAACATATTCATTCACAGAAACTAATAAAAAAGTAAAAACTCTGAAGGTTTCAATTCCTACCACATCACAACATGGTAAATTTAGTAAAAGAAGTAAGTAGACACTTTATAAAGAGAGCATGGCTTTTACCCATCATAGAATAATAAGATTATCATGCTTCAGTGCAGAAACAGGGTTTAAAAATAAAACGTTTCATTCTCTTGTACCCGACTGATAGTGAAAAAAGTGAAAGTCTCAGTCTGCACTCTTCTGCTTTGTTGCGTCTCCGTTCGCCTCGGCTGTAGCCTTCTTAGAAACAGAGTAATAGTAAGCTCTCATTTTCTCCTCCACTTTGGTGAAGTCTGGTCGATCCTCATACCTGAAGAAAAGAAAATAACAGCATCAGTACAACTCAAAAAGTGGTAAAAAATAAAAAGGAGCAACAAAAGGAAACAAACAAAAAAAAAGCTTAAAGCTAAATAGTGGCAATAAAGCTAGATGGGGAATGGAGACAATAAACACTGCTGAGAGAATGAACGTCTTCATCCTGATGTCCAATGTGTGCCTGAGGCACAGCCCAACACGGCTGTGATGAGGCTCAGAGACTGCACAGTTAAAGCTCGGTGCCTCCATGCTCCCGGCTGTGCCAGTCTCTCCCAGCCCTGGATCTCAGGATGTTATATATGCGACGACACTACATGTGTGAGAACTGATCTGACGTACTTGTAGATCCAGCAGTCCTTCATCACCTCGTACATGGGCTCGGGGCAGTTAGGTGGACACTCCAGACGTTTGCCGCTCTGGATGAAGCTGTTCACCTCCTGACCCTTCATTTTCTAAAGAAGTACAAAACAAGTGAGATACGCTCCTCAAAGAGGCTCAGTTACTTCATACAGTTAGTTCGTCATGTCTGTATTTAAAATGCATTTTATTTCGCATGTTTTATCCTCGCTTCATCCCGGCCAGGGTCAGGGTGGGTCCTTTCACCCTAAATCACTGAGCGTGACGCGGCAACACACCCCGTATACACAATGGTAATCTATGCTAATCTTTAAGATTATTTCATTTTTATCTTTAGAATGTTTAAACATGATTTTAATTTCAATTTTAAAAATGACGTTTACCTTATAAGGCTTTCCTCCGAATGTGAAGGCCTCCCACATGGTGATCCCGTAGCTCCACACATCTCCTTTACTGGAGAACTTGTGGTAGTTGATGCACTCTGGAGCGTACCACTTCAGAGGCCATTTCCCCAGTGTGCGGGCCTGTGCACACACACACACACACACACACACACTGGTCATATTAAAGTGAACCGAACACACACACACACACACACTCCCCTGAGTCCTCCTCTCACTTTGTAGTAGTTGTCATCCGCCCCGAGAGCTTTAGACAGACCGAAGTCGCTGATCTTGGCGTAATGTTGGTTCACCAGGAGAACGTTCCGAGCGGCCAGGTCTCGGTGTACAAAGTTCTTCTCCTCCAGATACTTCATCCCCAACGAGACCTGGTGCATCAACTCCACCACGTTCTCCACTGACACCTGATCTCTGACACACACACACACACACACAATGATGACCAGCTGGGTAAAATGTCCCAGTGTAAACACTAAATGCTGAACTGAGCTTTACTTTTTGCTGGAGAGGAATTTGTTGAGGGGGCCCGCCGGTGCCATCTCCATCACCAGCATGAGCGCCTCCGCCTGGCAGAGACCGATCATGCGTACGATGTAAGGATTATCCAGCTGATGCATGATCTCAGCCTCCCGCATCATCTCGTCCTTCACCGCCTTCTCGTTCTCGCTCTTCAGAATCTTGATGGCCAC
This sequence comes from Microcambeva barbata, assembly GCA_034509105.1. Classification (NCBI taxonomy): domain Eukaryota; kingdom Metazoa; phylum Chordata; class Actinopteri; order Siluriformes; family Trichomycteridae; genus Microcambeva; species Microcambeva barbata. The sequence continues at coordinate 289,075 of JAYDZF010000002.1, forward strand.
GTCGATGTGCTTACTGGGAATTATCGAGCAAAAGAGCTTATTTTGTTTAGTGAATCTCTGCTGGAATGAAAGAAACATCTGGAGAATAACTCGTCATCCATATTCCCAGTGATTCATTTGTATAGAATCATTTAAACTGATTCATTTGAACACTCATGTTGAGAATGATTGATTCATTGTGGAGGGTAAATAAAAGCTATTCTCAGCAGGTGAAGCGATTCGATGAATTGAGAGAACAATTTTAAATGGCATTAGAATTGACCAATAATATTGTCCCTTTACGTACGCAGGCGTTATCACTAGCTTTAAATATGCGTGTATCATTTAGAATGAAATAATAAATAATAATAAAGTTAAATAATGCTGACAAGCTTGTTGGACGGTGCATTTGAAAGCAGAATGTACTCACCTCTTCATTTTGTACACGCCCTTCTTTACACAGCCAAAGTTTCCGGACCCCAGCTCCACCTCGTCCACCATTAGCTTGTCCCTCTTGATGAAAAGCGTTTTCTCCTTCAGCTCCTTTGGGTCGGCGTACGGACTGACAAACTCGTCGCTGTCCATGGGCAGAGGCTGTCGGTCCAAACTCAGGATCTTACTCGCTCCAGGAACTGAAGAAAAAACAAACCACCAGTCTGATCGATGCCAACATCCCTGCTGCAGTGTTCTGGACTGCTGACTGAGGAGAGCTGAAACTCTCATTATATAAACACTGAGTGTGCTGGGGATGGACGCTGGACAGTCCAGCAAAGCTCATTTCATTCACCCAGTTTAACTGGTTTACCTCACACACACACACACACACACACACACACACACACACACACACACAGGCAATTTCACTTCATTATTATCAAATATCAGAACTCAATTCTCTAAATACTTTTGACTTACTTTCTAAATATTTCGATTTAATTTTCTAAATAATTTTGTCTGGTATCTGGTATATAAATATATATAATATAAAGCCGACTGAATCATGCGCTGACACCTACTGACCTTCTGGGGGCGGTGTGTAGCCATTACCCCTTGATCTTCTCTGTACGAATAAAAGATGTAAACAATTAAAATAAAAACATGCCCGGTATGATCGATCATATTTCATGTTTAGAGGAAGATCATAAAACAGGAATGTTTTTGTACCAGCGCTGGAACTGCCGGAGTCTCTGCGGAGAGAAAAAAGACAAAAAAAATAAAAATAAAAGAATAAAAATAATGGCGGTGATTCAGATTTCCATCGCTGTTTCTGCTCTGAACCACAATCACGGAGTCACCAGGACTCAAATCATTTATTCATTCCTTCACTGTTCTCTTTAGGAAGGGCATCCAGCGTAAAAACTATCATTACTATTCTTACTCAATCCATACGACTCTGTTCAAACGAATCATTCACGACCCGACTCAAACCAACTGAATCATTCTCGATCTGACTCAACCGAAATGACTCTGTTCTAACGAATCATTCACGACCCGACTCAAACCAACTGAATCATTCTCAACCTAACTGACTTTGTTCAAGCCAAAATAAATGACTCTTTTAAATGAACCGTTACCATCCCGTCTGACTTCGTTCTCTAATCAGATTGCAAAGACTTGCTTGCAGAGTCATTCATATCCAGAATGATTCACTGAACAAGGTTACTTAGGTTGAGAATAATTCCTTTTGTTGTTTTTTTTTTATTAAAGTATAGAAGGTGAAAAGAATTTCGTCCATTTAAATGCACTAGAAGTACATAAATAAAACCAAAACAAGAGGGGTTGGTGACTGGAACCCCTCTCCCCTCTCCAGAGCACAGCCTGTTCCAATGATTGTTCCCAAAACAGAGACAGCTGCAGAGACACGAAACGTTTGGCTTTAGAACCGGCTCCATCACTGATGCTTCATGGGAGATTCTATAGTGCAGCCTGTGTAGCTCTGTACCACGTTCAGCCTCCAGGAAGAACACTTCAGGACTTCTTGAGCCCGTCTGGAGGTGAAATGTTTGCTTGTTTATTCGGTGTGTTATACAGGTGTGAGGGGCGTGGTTTCTTACGGCCGGCGTTGTTCTGGTTGACACAGGGCTCTCGCAGTAACGTCACCAGGCCATCAGGCTTCATCTTCAGATACTCAACCAGCTACGAGAGAAGAAAAGGAATCACATTAATAATCAATAATCTAACGTTGTGATTGAGGTAAAATATTAAAGCTTTACTAAACAATAGTTGAGAAAAGTTCAAAGAGAATCAAAGAGAGAACCCAGAACGTTTCCAGGTTTGGTTTAGATATACCCCGATGGGTTGGGTCAGTAGTTTTCCTGTGAGACCAGAGATTCTATATAAAAAACACTAGTCTTAAGGATGCCTACACCCTGACCTTGACCATCCAGCAGGTGCCTTGCAGCACAGAGAGATCTTTAACCAATATTACTTGGACACCAGGCCAAAAATCACTGATCACGTTCAGAAGTTTTTCCTTTTCCTGCCTCGTATGGAAGAGTTGGTCTCATCAGGGGGGGTTGAGGGTTCGAGTGAGAAACGCTTACCTGCCACACGGTGTCGAACTTGGTTCCCTCCGGCATGGAGTACTTCCCGGATTTATCATGCAGGATCTGATAGTGATACGCAGTCTTCCCATACATGACCGACAGGGCGAAGGTTCCAGACTCATCACGCTCTCTCACCCTGAGGAAAGAGGAACGTGTGAAACACCCATCTAATAATAATAATAATAATAATAATAATAATAATAATAATAATAATAATAATAACAATAATAATAACACTGGAGCTCTTTCATCAATGAGAACACGTGGTCAGTCTTAAAAGCGCCTGACATTCCGGGTGTGTTCTAAACCGATCTCTCTCCGGGTGTGTTCTAAACCGAGCTCTCTCTCTCTACCTGGACGTATCTCACGTCGTCCAGTCCTCACTTCTGAGGAGTATCAGTTCTAGACCCTAGACCTCTTCTAATCCTCCTAAACTCTCAGTGTAGGACGAGTCTCTCATTCAGGGAGAACATGCTAATCTCACAGTAAAAGAAACACGGTGGTGGGTGAGAGAGTTCCGCTGATAATAAATGATTGATGTTTAATGTGTTTTAAGGTGGACGAGTGGATTTATTTTTGGAGACGTGATTCCAGATGTTCACGCTAACACCTCGTCTCATTGCTCTGAATGCTACGATGCTAATGCTAGTGAGACGTCATCTGATCTTGGTGTAGATAGAACGTTCTGATAACCTCCTGATAAATAATCCACCACTCATTAGAACTCTCACTAGTTATTGAGCGACTTTCTGTCTCGTGTTGGTTTGGAGCCCCACTGACTACAGTTCTGTATGATGGAAAGGTTCTGCATTCCGGGCGAGGGAACCTACAGGAACTTCCCGTCCGGCTGTGACCCCGTGTAGAGGCGCCGCTCCCCCTCCTGCCGCGGGATCTTGCCGTGGTACCAGGACATCTTCTCATGAGCTGTGGTGGCGATCAGCTTCTCCAGTTGAGGAGCCTGACTGATGATGGCCTGCTCCATGGCTTCACCCTGCACACACACACGCACACACACACGCACACACACAAACACACACACACACACACACACACACACAGAAACGGATCTAAACACGATTCGTCTCCAAGTCCTCCAGCATCCCAGAACTTTCCTCCTCCAGTGAACATCAAAAAGGGTTTGATTCTGTGCCCGTCGATCCAGTGTGTGTGTGTGTGTGTGTGTGTGTGTGTGTGTTTTGAATTACGGACCTGCTGAAAGGTTCTAAAAACGGAATTTATGACGCACTGTTCCCCGTAAAGAACGAGATCGGGCCCTAAATAGTCACAGATCAGATTTGTTTGGACACGCCCCTATCTCCTGTCCTGTTTAAACCATAAAGGAGGAAGATGAAATGTGATTTTATTTTTTCTTAGAGATTTAATCCGGCGATTCTGGCCACTAGGGAGCCTAAGTGAGTCCAGAGGGGGCGGCGCTATGCATTTTAACGAGCGGACGGTTAGGATATGGGACAGGCGGGGCTAAAATAAGATTCTTTTACTGTGTGTGTACTTGGTGTACTGATAGTGGGCGTGGTCTTAGTGTACTGACAGCACTGCTTCCATTTGCAACACACTTGGGGTGTTGTTGATTCCTATCACCACTAGGTGGGAGCAGTATGTCACTGTGAAAAATAATGTGCTCTCATGGTGCTCTGAAGTGAAAAAATATATAAAAAGTGGAATGAGGACGTCAAATAAAAATCTGTCTCACCTCCAGGCTCCAGGTCTGTCTGACGTACTCCCGGAGCATGTTGTCCCTCAGGCTGTCGAACACGCCCGTCCGGATGGGCGTGTCGGCCGAGCGCAGGCAGGGCTTCCTGAGCGGGCACACCAGGCCGTCGGCGTCCTTGCTGTAGAACTCGCAGAGCTCGGCCGGGCCGCAGTGAGGTTTTCCTCCGGCGATGCAGTACGTCCCGTTCAGCTGCTTCTCCACCGGGTAATGATAGAACTCCAGGTTCCACACCAGCGACAGCACGTAGCCGCCCAGGCTGCGCAGGCACTGACGCAACAGGAAGTGCCCGTCACCCATCCCCGCCAGCTTCAGGTGCTGCTCGGCGTCCGAACGGCTGATGCTGCCGTAGAAGAAGGGCAGCTCGGCCGCGGGGTCCACCATGGCGGTGTGTGTGTGAGTGTGTGTGTGTGTGTGTGTGTGTGTGTGAGTGTGTGTGTGTGTGTGTGTGTGTGTGTGTGTGTGTGTGTGTGTGTGTGTGTGTGTGTGTGTGTGTGTGAGTGTGTGAGTGTGTATGTGTGTGAGTGTGTGAGTGTGTATGTGTGTGTGTGAGTGTGAGTGTGTGTGTGTGTGAGTGAGTGTGTGTGTGTGAGTGAGTGTGTGTGTGTGTGTGTGTGAGTGAGTGTGTGTGTGTGGGGGGGTGATGGACGTCTGGAAAAAAGAAACACAAGTTGTGGTTAAATCAAATAACAGAGAGTGATAACTAATGACTTACAAAACAAGAGCGTCCACGAATGTGTGTGTGTGTGTGGGGGGGGGGGGGTGGTTTACAAAGGCAGATAGGAGCGCTGTGGTTCAAGGCTATCATGTGAATTGTTTTTCATATGAAAAATGGAATGAGTCAGAACTTTTGTGATAAGTGACAAAGCATGCAGTGCCTAGAATTCCACCGTGGGATGCAACAATTTAATAAAGAGAGGAGGTCTTGAGAGGAAAAGTGACGTGAAGGTTAGCTGGAGGTCTCCCTGTAGATGAAAGTGGGAACTCTCCCACTGCTGTCAGCACTTTTTAATGTGAACTTTGCGATTGATTGGCGGCTCTAGCCAGGTTTCCACCCCCAGACTTTCCCAGCCAGCATGTCCGCTATACTCAAACACTGTCAATGCTAACGCTAACAGTCATTTTACCACCAGAGACTTTCAATCAAATGTAACACACCAAAACAGATGCATGATGCTGAAGTAGTTAAACATGATTCATAATGGATGCATCTACAACTACCAAGCTTCAGTTATATCCACATGGCTCAAAAATACATTTAAATCACTAAGACACACAATCAATGCCTGGACACCAAAAGAATGTCATCAGAAATTTCACATTTGATATTTATTGATTTACTTATTTTTTGTCTATCATGTCTAAGCACCGTATTAACAGTGGACTTTTATGAAATATTCTTTTTATATTTTATTTATTTAAAGTTTTACTTAAAAATTCTATGCCCATTAGTAATGAGAGAAGAATTAATAAATAAATATACAGGGTGGCCAAACACTGCAGGGTATATATGAAGAATATAGGTGTTCTTTTGTGACAAATCCATATTTAGATATTTTGGGGAAAGCAGGATGGTCAATTACAACTGAATTACTTTAATTAAAGTTATTTCACATGAATTTGCTAACATGTACATAATATAGAAACAAAATAATTTATCCAAATTTGTAGAACCTTTTGGCTTTTTTCTATAGCTGATATGCAACACTGATCAAAGACTGACCCACAACACTCCTAAGGGATTTGTATAACACACCCAAGCTGAATTTCTACATGGCATATCACTAATGTTATGGTGCAACCTTTGTCTACACAGCTATATAAAAATGTCAGAGGAAAAAAATGCACATGCACATTTCACATAAAGGTCAGAAATTTAATCCTACTGCCCTAAAGTGTTTCACTAATAATGTATGAACAGGCTTCGAGTCCCAGCTTCGAACTTTATAATGATTCACTGGATAATACACCATCGTTACTCCAACTACCTACTTCTGTTATTGATTAACCTGCCTATGAGCAAGAGGACAAACAACTTTAGAAAGAGGATTTATGAACGTAAGAAATGTTAAAACCTAGGATGTTTTTTTTGTAAAATTCAACAAAAGTTAGAAACTTTCTAATCCTAGGGTCGCAGGATTAGAATGATGTTTACTTATTTCGGCCAGACTTACAGATAAAATTACCACAGACTTTCCCTCTTGCAAATATTTCCCCCATTTTCACAGATCAAAATCCACTGATGAATGTGTGGAAACATTAAACCCTCAGACAGAATGAAATAATAAAGTAGACATGCCATTGTGTTCAATAAAACCACACTAGCACATGCTGACATCAGAAAACTTAACTCTTCAATCTGCTGCTGCATTAACCTGAGTTCTCTGAGCTAGAGCTCATCACAGATGGACCAACAGAGCTGTGGTCTAATGGGTTCACGTTTCAGCTTAACAGTAATAAGTTCTCTTATTGAGCCAAAGACAAAAATGGACCGAAAACCAACGGTGTGCCTTGAAGATTATTTTAAGGGAACTGCTGCTTTATAGACATGAAATACATTGGGGCAAAATAAAATACAAGTACAATTCAAACACATAGTTGAATGGAAAATAGTGAAAAGAGAGAAAGAACAAGAAGTAAACTTGAGCTAAAACAAACAACCTCGTTAATGCACTGTCACAGATTTCATTAGGTAGTCTGACCAAGGTGGCGGCACAATAAATCAGAGAGAGAGAGAGAGAGAGAGAGAGAGAGAAGATCCAACATACAAAATAAAGTGCACATTGTATAAAAAAGTATAATGCAGTACCAATAATTCTTACATATTCTAAAGAACTGGTTTTATGGACTATATTTTGTTTGGAGATGTCAGTGTACTATAGATAACCCAGCATTAAATAACTAAAAACGTTTCATCTTCATACAAATTTTCCTCAGCGTAGTGGGGAAATACGAGTTTTATTTACTTTATCTTTTTGGTTGATAGTGCACATTAATTTAGAAAAAGAGGATTAAATGTATTGATGTATGATCACTCCATGATACAATTAATATTAAAAAAATTATAATATTAATTTCGGCACAATGCTCTAAGTAGGCTACACAGCTCCAAGGCCCAGTCCACACAGAAACTAATTCAGCGTATCTGCAAAAGTATTTTATTCTTTAGGCTTGATTTTTAAAAACGGGTCCTAAGATATCAGTAGCTAAAACCCTTTAGAGCTTTTTTTGCAAACTACATAACTTATATAGATATTAAAATGCAAAATGTGAAACCTAAACAAGTCCTGTTTATTAAAATCTATAAAATGATATATTTACTAAATTCCTTTCAGCTGGTGCTGTTAGGTTTGGGACTGGTTTATTTAGGCTCTCAAAAACTTTCTTTAAATAGCAGATTAATATCTAATAATCAAAGGTTTAAATCTACAAAAAGGTATTTGTGAAATCCCATAGCAAATCGTTTAAAATATGACAAAAGTCCAAAATTGCTAAAACACAACCGCCACCAAGATTTTTTGCCCAGTATTCCTTATTTGGAACACATTATATAGATCACAATATATCAAGTGATATTTAAAAAGAAACAAATTGTGGTTTGTAACCCTCGGGGGGCTTGTACACATACAAAGCCATTCGTATTCTGCAATATGTTTGTGGTGAGCTCACCAGAAACAGAATGTATCCTACTTGCCTGCATGTTTGTAGGAGACAGGAGTCAGTATGTGCATGAGAGGTTCACACACACACACACACAGACACACACACACACACACACACACACACAGACACACAGACACACACACACACAATCCAGCGGTCAGGAGCAGCAGGCAGTCTGGTAGAACTCCTGGGGCTTGTGAATCCAAGCTGAACTTTGGAGCAGCCTCTTAACAGATGGTATGAGTGCCTAAACTCGCTGACTGGTCCTGCACAAGCTTCACCATCAGATAGAATCTTTCCATTGTTGTGGTCAGTATCTGCTGAAAATCAGACTCACGGGCACACTGCTGCATTTTACTGTGTTTCAGCTTATTATCACGTACAACTGGAGAAGATAAAACCCTGTTAACAGTTCCACCATGTCAGGTGAATTTAAATTGAATCTGAGATAGTTTGTTGTACGATTACAAAACACAATGGTTAAAAGTGTTCAGTGGTTTTAAATACAAGTGTATACTGATGTATGTCACAATTTCCCTTGGGGTAATTAAAGTATCCATCTATCTACATAAAAAATATTGTTTAATCTTTATCAGAGAGAAATGCCCTTTCTGGAAATTCTTGGAGAAATGCAGAAGTATCATGGAACCCACCAGGACAGAAATTTAAAGCCAGAAATAAAACCATCAAATAAGGAGGGGGAAAAACATGCCCAGATATAAACTTAAGAGTGATTTTCAGAATAACTCAAACAATATACAGTATAAAGAAAAGATAGTAAGTACATAAGTTTGCAGCTGATGTGCTTGTCATAGATGAAAGATGAGTTGAGGAGGATAACTAGTTGACCTCAAGTGAGTGTTCTTGACACACTTTTACTCACACCGATTTTTTCCTGCTGCAAGACTTCAGACAAGTGAAAAAATGAGATCATTGGGTCTGTACTTACACTGTGACACTTTTAATGTTTCCCATTTATATATACAGTTGTGGGGGAAAAAATGAAAGTTCACTTCAAAATTATCACTGTATTTCACTTTTCAATTTCTAAGTGAGTGTTTAGAAATTCTATTCTAGTTTATAGAATAAAACAAAGCCACTCATTTTTGTCAAACACTTCACATAAATAAGTAATATAAAGTGATCATTTTGAAGTCTCTTTTATATATATATATA
>JAYDZF010000002.1:1977253-1987721 GCA_034509105.1 Microcambeva barbata
ACATAAGGGAATTGAGATGTAAAATGTACCCTCCAACAAAACGGTAACATAAAACACTCCCAGCCAGTACATCACCCTAGGATAAGCCTCTGAATCCCCTTGAGTGACCGAGACAGTGCCCAGACATGAACCCAATTGATCATTCCTAGAGAAAACCCTGAGGTACAGCAGTCGTACCCTGTTTTTTCTTAAGAGATTGTGAAGTCACACAAGATTCTTAAGAACATCTTTTTTCACATCATACTATTTTTTTTTATATTCTCTGACAGATGCCACCTGGTTTTATGATAAAAGTCATTTAGTTTTAAAAATGAACATGACAAAGTCTGTCAAGGCAGTTTGGAAAAAGTAAATGAGGTTTGCCGGACTTGATTATACGCATTAATCATTCTCCTTTAATGAACTGCTTATTCAGACAATGAATGACTGTGCTCCTTTTTTATTTGTAAGACCCGCATTAATCATGCAGGTTAATATAATAAAGCATAAAAGTGCAATATAAGGCAAAGTCATGGATGGGTTTATCTGCTAAGTCTTCTCATTCTGGCACATGAAAAACCGGTGACCAGTGTTCGTGTAGGTGCCAAAGTTTGAGGTGTCAGTTCTACATGTTTTACAACTAATGAAGAAAGATACATACTTTATAATGGTGTTATTTATATCTTATGTTTTAGCTTTACATTCAACAGCAACAGGTAGAATAGGGTCCTGAATCTGATCCTTGCGTATAATACGTATAGTTTTTTCAGGTATTACTGTTTCCAACCTTCCCTTTAAACGTAGGCTACAGTGGATTCAAAGAATATTCAGAAGTAAGATCCCTTATAAATCTTAATTATGTTGGGGATCATAAATGTATACATTTTACTCAGGTTACTGTGCTCCTGAGAACTTAGATATATTTTATCAGTTTGTTGTAAATGAAAATCAAATATAAATAAATGATCCATAACACAATATCAATGAAGGACAGAGTTTACATCTGATTCCATTTCAAATGTTCTGTAAGCTGTCAGTAAACTGATGAATGTAAGGTCCCAATAGACTGGTCTAATAATTCAATGAAACATGATGAATAATGCATTAGAACCTACCACATTTGGGGCTGTACAATCCAGATCAATCATTGATCAGTCATTGCTAAAATACACTATGCACACTATGAAGTTATTTTAGCTTGAGAACTGTCAAAGAAAGTCGCTAACATGGCAGCAAAGTTACAGACGTGAGTGATTACTTCCTTGTGGTTTCTCAGTCATGCTCTAAATTTGGTAAATGATTGTGATTGAATTGTGTTTACATGTTACTGTGGCATGAATACAGCACTGCTTGAACTAAAACACAACGAATTTACTGTGTTTACTTTTGGTACACTCAAAGCACTGTAGTAAAACGTAGCACAGCTGCCAGTTGATTGCGTTTCAAGCTGATTTTGTTTTCAATAATGACACTGATTCAGACTTTCATTAATATAAATGCAAACATACTTGTATTGTTTTTTGAATACGAGGTCGAACAATAATAAAACAAAGCAATGGATCTTTTACCTGAAATTTTAGTACATTTGGCCAATTTAAACACAGTGCATGTATCTTGCATTTCAATTTTGTACTATCGCCTCCATACCTAGCGCCTTTGTGCGTCTCGTTACAGTGTGGCTTTAAACAGTTTGAAACCATCTTAATCCGCGTACTAGGGCACTAAATAGGCTGCTTTCTGTGCTTATTGCTTGTAGATTTGCCACTTCTAACACTGTATTGCGGTTTGAGACGTATGCATAACACCGTTCTAATCCGCACACTAAAGTACTAAATAGGGTGCTTGCAGTGCGATGCGCTTCCTGGTGGCTAGAAAAATAGTGCGCTTAGAAGAGTGTATTAGAATTTGGGACGTCGCCATTTGTTTTTAATACCGGAAAAACAATCATAAAACAGGCGCGATTTGAATCAGGCACTGAACAGCAGATAATTATAGCCGAATCAGGTATTTTATCACAATTTTATTGATGATTGTGGGTTTCTTAAAAGAGTTCACTCGCTCGTAAATAATCCTTTAATTAGCCTAAAAGCTTGCTGAGCCGATCACTAGCTCCCTGGTTGTCTGTGATTTGTCTTACAGTAAATAAAAGACCAGACACACAAATCCAAACAAAGTGTGGTTCTGTGTTTGTAGGATTTCTAACTTTTAACGTTTATTTTGGTTACTTTCCTGCCATAATCTGTAGTTATTAGTTACCCATGAATCATCAGTTCACAAGGATGTATAGCTAGAACACAGTCATGTACAATTAAGTATATCCGATTAACTTCAATTGCACGTGTTCTCTCCGTGAATACGTGGGTTTACTCCGGATGCTCCGAGCACACAAACCCCACCTGTGAATCGAACCCAGTACCTTCAGCTGCTGAAATAATAGATTTTAAACATTTCACTGGATATTTATTGGTGTTTTAGTGCGTTACCGCAGTAAAGTAACGATGTGTTACGTGGTTTGTTGCAGAATGAAATAAAGAATACTGATTTAAATGGTTAAAATGCCGGCGAGAAACACCGTGACGAGCGGGCTGAACAACAGCAACGTGAGATACTCAAGACTAGCAAGTGATGATGATGGATACATCGACCTACAGGTGAAAAACAGAAATGATTCAATGATAAATATATCTCCCTTACTTTCATTTAAGTTTAACAGTGTTTATGTAATCTTGAGATTTAACAATCAAATAAGCTCAACTAGCCAGTTTTTACTTTTATTAAAATGCTTTGTGTGCCCATACAGTTCCAGCTTTATCTTAGGATCTATTTTATTCAATGAGCTTAATATTTAGGAGTGGCTGAATGCTGACCGTAGCTGATTCCACATGACAGTAGAAAGATCTAATGTAATTACAATTTCAATTAATTAAGGAAACAAAGGAAATCATGTTAACTGCTTTCAGAACGGCTGTGTGGCTAACATCATAGTCTGGTGTGTTTAAATAAAACCCTGATTTATTTATTTTTTTCCAGTTCAAGAAGAGCCCACCCAAGGTCCCATACAAGGCCATCACTCTGGCTGCTGTTCTCTTTCTCATCGGCACGGTCTTGATCACCATCGGATCTCTTCTCTTAGCAGGATACTTTGAAATTCACGATGTGAGTATGCAAATGAGGCCATTCTCTTCGTTTATATACAAAGCCATCATTTAGCCTCTGTAGTGATATTGCTTGTAAATGAGATCTGGGAAACGTTCAGCTGGGGATCGTAAGCAGAAAGGCCATCTGAAACGGTCCGAGTCTGTATAATGTACTCCATAAGTACCTCTGTGGTCGCCTGCATTAGTGGATAAAGAGATCCATATTCATTCATACTGGGACCAGGAGCGACTGCAGACGGGTTCTATTGATGAAGCTTTGCTTTGTCTAAAGCAACGACAAGTTAAGAACCTCTATGTGTGTAACACATTTAGAATTGTACCCATGATGCCATTAGACACCCGACAGACATAAGACACTTTCAGCCAAGACAGAGTTCACTGTGGATTGTACAAGCATAGTTGATTACTGAATGATTCTCTGGTGAAATCAAGAAAAGCAGGTTAGAGATGAACATTCATATTTAAAATGAATAAATCAATACAGATCTTACATTTTGCTTATTTAATATTTTAATATTTTAAATGTCATTTGCTACAATTGAAAAAATCAAAGCACAATTGATTCAGTTCTATTGTTCAGTTCTTCGTTCTCATCTCACCCTTGAGCACAACAACCATTAATTTTATTTTTATTTCTACTTAATGTCCAAAACGTGGCAAAGTAATTTCTAACTAAATGTTGTGAGATTTTTGCTTTAACAGCTTGTAATGATTTAATTCATATTTAGTTACACACACGCACGCGCACACACATTTTGGTCAACAAGTTAGGTTTTACATCCGCACTGTGTACTGTGCATTACAATTATATACGATACTGTTTATATGTTTGTGTCCGGATAGTCTACAGCGCCGCTCAGTGGTCAAAAATAGAAAAACACTTTGTGTGGTTGGTCAAAGACCATTTCCCACATTCTTATCGGAATGCATAATGCTGCATTTATGTTTGTTTGTTTTTTCCACAGAATAAATGTATGTTGTTTAGATTTGTCTTGTTTTTAAATGCTGGTAAAACATGTAAGGAGCTGATATTGTGTTTTTATTGGTTTTATTGATCTGTTTGCTGGGGTGATTTGATTGTTTTCCCTTAGCAGGGAACTATAAAATAACATGACCTTCAAATATGTAGATGCTAAAAATGCTATATATACTAGCTTAGACATACAAATATTTTCTTCTCTCACTTCTCTGTGTAATGTTTGATCTGCCCATGTGCCATCAGTTTTGTGTTTTTGAATGGCTGAACCCTCATCCCTAATCGGACTCCCAGTTGATCAATTTGAGAGTACAGCCTTTCTCTCACATAGTGTAGAGTTATCTAAGGATGCTTTGGGGGTTGCCACAACCCACTCATCTGCCCCTTGTTGCATTTCTGTATTGATAAAAGCAAGAAAACTTTTAATAAAGGAACTTTTATTAAAAACAGTCTTTATGAAGTCTTGTAAAATGGTTTGGACGCCCAGATGCCTTTATAATTAGTTTTGAGTATGGGGAGCTGCCGACTTAATATAAAAGTGTGGAGGAAATCAATTTAAAGGTGCACACACTACAACAGCACAAACAACACTGCAGCAATGTTTACAACAGACTTTATCCTGCAGGTTACAGGTTCCAATTAATGTAATAAATGTTATCCAATATCTAGACATTTGTGACACATCAAGGAGCTTATTGTATCTTACTGAATTAAATTATGATCTAAATTCTGTAAATGTGAATCCTCTCTGCTGTTCATGTTAGGTGTCACCACAGCGGCTCATGATCATTATTGATTTGAAAAGGTTTTTTATTCCGAATTCCCTTCCTGATGCAGGGAACCCTCTTATTTATCTGAGTTTGGGTTGCACATTGTAGTGGCTGTAGGCTCTCTGTTCCACCTGGGCTATCAATATTCTGTAAATAGTGGCACAATTTTGTTGTTGGTATTGTAAGAGGCAGCAATTATTACTACAGATCCTGTTAGAGAAGCTGTACATCATATTCACTGTTCATCAGAGTCACTTCAATAGATGGTGTCCACTATATATCATGTGACACCAACAGTTAGAAGAGGGTGGGAACACTTTAGCAACCACAATATTTTAGTTTCTTTTTGATGTTTCCCCTATGAGTCGCAAACATGCAAGTCTCAGGATTTATGCATTGTCATCGTCCCTCAAGTTCCACACAATAATGAGCTGTTAAGTTATTAAAGGAGCATCTAACAGTCCCTGAAGCTCCGGGTAAATAACATGTAATTTGTTGCTCAGACACACAGTAGTTAAAATCCTGTATTAGACAAGAAAGCAAACGGTATTCTTATGTTTTAGTTAATCTGATCACGAGCGGTCAGCACTAATTGCAGATATAAATAGGGTCATGTATAATAAATGTGTCTCAGGAGAGCCTTAAATGCTTCTGCCAGGGACGTGCTTTTGCCTCTGCTGCTGCTAAATTGATCAGCTATGTTGTTTTTTCTTCTTTTTTCTAGTGGTCCCTTGTTATGCTAGATAACCTTTGACTACACCATTCAAATGATTACTATTACTCATCATCAAACCTGCAACATGAAGCAATATTAAAGCTATAAAGTTATTATAATAACCACAATATTCATCAAATCTTTGAAATTCAAGTTCTAAAAACATTGTTCATCATTTCAAATCACTGGGAAGACTTGTTGTGCATCCTAAATGCCTGAATGTCATGAAATTGAATGTATTCTGTCTATGGCCTGCAGAAGGTGCAGCCTTAAATACATCATAGCGATTGACCTGTTGATCATGGGGGGGGGATAGGGGTTTAAGACGGATACAGTCTTTATTTCTGATGTAATTATGAACATATTAACGCAAAGTGATGACATCACATTGCACTCGGCTTTGCACTTGCCAGTCTCTCATTCGGCTTCATGTTGTAGCCACCTGGGATGATTTTTCTTTGAAGGATTTCCCGGTGGTGCTAAGCACTTGTTGACTGCTTTGCCTTTACTCTGTGGTCCCATTCATCCCAAACCATCTCATCTGGGTTTAGGTCAGGAGATTATGGAGGCCAGGCCATCACTCTCTTTAAGAATCTAATAGTTCAATCAAATCAAGAAAAAAGATTGAATGAGATGGTGTGTCCTATATATTTTAGGTTGTTATTTGACTGTGTCACGGTTGTGATCAATGGTTATAAGTTGGATGTTTTACTTGTGTCTGAAGGTTTGCCTTGAATAACCAAGATTTTTTTTTACTTGCAGCACCGTGAACGCACTATACCAGTCCTCATTATAGGAATTCTCGTCTTCATTCCTGGATTCTACCATCTGCGCATTGCTTATTATGCGTACAAGGGCTACAGAGGCTACTCCTATGATGACATCCCAGACTTTGATGACTGATGTTTAATGGCTGAAAAGCTTTAACATGAAAATCTAAACATAAAAGAAATATATATGCTGCTTTAGAACTTGGGGCCTGTTTTGATTTGTACTGCAGTGAAATGAGATTTTCACATTCATGGAAAGTGCTTCTAGACCTGATCGTGTGAGCTGAAATGTTCACTATCTGGATTTATAATGCATATTTCAGTAATGTGAAGAATGTGTAGTGCACTTCAATACTGGAATGTTTGTCATTTTTACATGCTGATTATAACTGATCTAGATGCGAGCAGGCTGTTTCAGTCTGTGTAAAGTGTCTGTTTTAGATTTAGTGTTGCATTTAACATGCCACAGTGATACGACTCTCAACGTATGCCTTCATGATTTTGCTTTTGTTTGTGAACTAGACTTTTGATTGGGCTATTTTACTGAGGACTAAATAGAACGATCTTATGAGTTCCTGCTGAATTTTGCATTCCATGTTTTTTCGTTTAACCACACCCAATACCAGAAATGAGGAACTGTGACCTGTCTGTGTTTAATTTATTAAACAGTTTCCTGAATTTTTTTGGAGTTTTATTGGAATTTTAAAGTTCCTTATTTAGGCCGCATACAAATAACTAAATGCCTCTGACGTTTAAGTGTTTTAAAATATACATATTGTATAGAGTATATTATAACATATAGAGTCAGGTATATTGATTATAAAGATTGACTTTATTGTAACGAAGTTGTGTGCATGTAGTTCATGCTAAATCACAGTTTAAAGATTAAAAATAGAGTATACTGTATATTAAACAGTGATAATGTAGTATTAAAATAAAATATAAAAACCATAAAATATATTTTTGAATTCTATAAAAGCAATATCTTTTGCATTTTCAAGAAAATTCTTCTAGGACCACGTGGTCCACGGGAGAACATTAAGTGCTAGATGAAAATCAACGCTAGCATGGGTGGACTTCACCTCCCCCAGACCCTTTTAGGGTGTGGCACCAACGCCACAGTCTGCTTACTGCATTTGGGTAACAATTGAAATACGGACGTGTTCATAGCGCCCTCTAGCAACTCTAAAGCGAATAGGTTACGAAACCTTACCAACAAGAGACTGTTGACTCAAGACTCAAAGTCATGGGTCACGGAGGAAACCAAATAATAAAAAAATGAAGGCAAACATGAAATAATTTAAATGCTGTTAAAGATTTAATAACTGAAGATGAACAGAAGTTTGTTTATTTGTTTGTTTACATTATGTCGTTTTTATTCCCCTTCCAGATTACCAGGGTCTTTTCTGTGGAGTTTGCATGTTATCCGTGTCTGAGTGAGTTTTTGCAGGTTTCCTCCCACAAATCCAAAGACATGTAGTCAAGCCAACTGGGGTTACTATGTGTGTGCGTGTGTGTATGCGTGTGTGTGTGTGTGTGTGTCTACCTAATGAATCAGACCCAACTTGACCCTGACTAAAATAATGCGGCACAATGCAATAATCACAGTGTATATTATGGGGGAGAGTCCCCATTATGCAAAAATGCCCCCATCCCCCAATTAACTGTTGAAATTGAGAAATAAACATATTTCACATAATAGATCTGGGTAACATTAGCATCTGTCAGTGTGCCCAGCAGTGGTTGATATGGAAGGAACCCCAGGTGGTAGGACACCCCCCCCCTTCCTCCACAAATTTCAGGTCATTGTAACGGCCATGAAGTGGTGGAAAAATTGACAACACATACATGAATTAATAAATTAATTAATAGAGGTCCATACCATAGTACAACTCTGGTTCCACTCTTAAAACGATTGATTAGATGTCTTACATTAACATTAGGGAACTTTAGTGTGTTGCCTTGAACCCGGTTCAGGCATGAAGGACGGACCCACTACCCCCTTGACCATAATGTCGAAGTAAGTCAATAGAAACAATTACACACAAATGTGGCGAGAAGTAAAGAACAAAATCTGCAAAGGTGTGATTGAGGTTGTAGCCTGCCAGGTGTTGGGACCCTGAGCAAGGTCCTTAAACTCTCAACTGCATGGAATATATCATGTAAGTAAATAAACCGCTGATGTCTTGGGCTGTGTTGGGAAGCAATGGAAGACCCTTTGCTATTATACAATGGGCAGACTTTTTCTTTTAAGTCACCGGGTCAGACAAACATGCGATTGTGATTTTTGTATGAGGGGAACACAGGGACACTTGGCCCCCGGGGGAGTGAATGGGTGAGTAACGGAGGGAGGGGACGAAGGAGGGAACGACGGGAGACTCGGTGGGTCACAAGCGGTTCGGAGGACGGCGCGACTAGATGCTGCCCAGCTTGTCCAGCCTACTACGCGCTTATGAAACGTGGGTCTTGGTAGCTTTGAAACACGGCTTCATTAGTCCAGTATAAGCTCCAATGTGATTAGTTTGAGTAAACGGCGGGGGAAAGCTGGGAAATCTGACCGCGTTCCCGTGTAACCCACAGCGGCGAGTGTTTTGTCTTAACCTGGGGCAACCAGGTTCTGGTTGTTGGGAGCACGTTTTAACTTTCTGGGGTTTTTAAACGACGTCACGACTTTCTACGATCATTCGGGAATATTGATCCCCGTGTTTCTCGTGGAGTAAACTTCTTTTACTTTCTTTTTTTAAACGAAAAAGAAATCATTGACACTGGCGCCTTCCTGGACTCCTGCACCTGACGCTCGGAACTACTGGACACCATGCAAACTTTAGGTGCACTTCCAGAAGAAGTTCAACTCCCTGTTTAACAGAATAGAACCGTTGAGCCAGTCATACTTGCCTAAATGTTAAAATAAACCTAAACAGACTACGAAACACGACCGGCGTTGTTCTGATCTGGGATAACAGAAGAGGGAAAGCATTTCCATGGAGCCACAGGCTTTTTAGTCATTTAAACTGCCCAACTCAAGGTAATGCTCTCTATTATTCAATCTGATTTCAATTCAAGTAGATTCACTGGTACCTTCGGTAATATGAGCCCAGAAAGACTGTGTGTTATCTCATCATGTGATCTCAAGATACGAACAGTTATCTTATTCATGTGATTTCAAGGTAAATAGATGTTTTCTGTTGTTTATGTTGCATATCTTATGTACATCACATAATGGATCGATGTCGTTTGTTTGCTTTGTTATAATTTTAAAGTCATGGCTTACATCCACCCATCTAAAAACAGTAGTTTCTCATTGTACAAGGTTCATAGTGTCACGGTTTTACAGTCATAGACAATGCATTGTCTCCAATATATCTCAATTGCATGCCTTGGGACTGTGTGAATCCACACATCCACGAGGAGAACATGCAAACCCAGAACATTGTTGCTGTGAGGGACAGTGCTACCCACTTGGATCAGTACACTACTTTTTTACAAAGACTATGTGAATGTTAATCAATACAAGATCTCCAAATTTGTGCTGGTCACTAATATTTGATATATTTGGTGTATTGTCCTTTTATAGTTTTATAATTGCAAGAACATAGTCAAACTCCCAGTTACATACCTACCATTGCTGTTCATCCAGTAAACAAGTGTGTTGGTCAGGTGAACTTTAAATGTACTTTACCTTCTCAAAGGTTACCTTTCTTTGGCAATTATTGCATTTTACCCAGGTAATAACCATTATGCCCATGTTTTTACATACTAGCAAATCCTTTATGGTTCATGCTGGAAAAGTATGTGAAACTGTGGGTTAACATCTTTATCCAAAGACACACAAGTCCTAAACCCTGAGACAGACTTCAAGAAAGATCACATTTCAAAGATCCTTGAGAGTACATACCTGCAATCGCACTTCTGAAAACTATACAGCAATCAGGCTTTGCTACTTTCACATTGGCATAATGCATCTAGAGCAGTATGTGTATTGCTATAGAAGGTTAAATAACAACCAAAAGTGTATAAATGTTTAGCATATTAATAAAGCATAACCCTAAAAACACAAAGCAATCTCCCTACTGGCTGCTTCACATTTTACAAACCCCACA
>JAYDZF010000002.1:2097558-2109255 GCA_034509105.1 Microcambeva barbata
AGGTTTAGTATCTATTATGGGTGGTTAAATTAATATTTTTGGCATTTAGCAGACACTTATTGAAGGTGCCTTGTAGAACTGTGACAGTAGATTGTTTTTAAGCAATTATGTATCAAGGGCCTTGCTCAAGGGCTCAACAGTGGCTGCTTGGTAGTGGTTGGGGTTGCACTAGTGATCTTTTATATGGCCTGATCATGGGTAAAATGGTATTTCTCAAAACCAACCTCAAAATAGGTTGTGCAAAGTCAAGGGATGCTGTAAAGCAAATTTTCCCTTTATTTTTATTCAAAAGTTTGTATGTAGACAAAATATTTTTCAGTCATTTGGTTTTTTGTCCATTGTTGTGTCAGAGTGAATGCACAGGGAAAATTCATTGATCTTGGGTGTTTAAAAGTTGTGTGACACAAAAGTTGTTTATGCCCATGTGGACTACCTGTGCATGATCAGTAAGCATTGTCTGCATTTAAATACCACTAGAACGATTAAAAAATGTCAGAATTATTAAGTATTTTAGTCACGTTTGGCAGGTGAGGACATAAAACAAGTTATCTTGCCCTGATCCTTGAGCACACCCCAGTTCATCTACCCCACTTTCTCCATCTTGTTCTCTCTCCCCCATTCTATATCTCTCCCTGTCGGGGTCCTTATTGTGTTAGTCCGTATGACCACATTATGGGGTGCCATCACCAAGCAACTCTGAGCTCTTTGTGGTTGCCGTGACGACTGTTCCTTAATGACGTGGTGTCTGCCCTTGTGTGTCTCTGTGTTTGCTGTGGAATGAGGGTCCTTAAAAAACCCACACCCCTCCCCCAGTCTTTTACTACACGGCCCGGCCCAAAACACACACATCCCGCTAACACTGGCTCATAAACTCTTCTGCTTCAGCGGGGTGACTGGAACTAACGGTTGCACAATAGAAGCTGAAAAAGCTCCTCCAGTCCAGGATTGGTTTAGATAGGCTCCATTATGGCATATACAAGTGGACGAGAGTGGGGAAGCTAGCACTGTCAACACACCATAAACTAATGCATTGGAACAAGAAATGACATGTAAGAATGAAAATAAATAAGGCGGTGGTGTTACATCTGCAGATTTGTTAAGTCAATTATTATGGTAGTCCCCACTTTATTGTTGTAAATTAGGCTTGGTATTTGTGACGGGAAAGTTATGCACACAAGAACTACCAGTCAGCAATTAAGCAGAATAAGTTTATGCACATATGATGCAAGTGAATTTCTTTTTATTCATGTAAGACTATATTTTATGTTTAATCCAGCAATGTTCATCATTGTGTATACTATACAATGACTGAGAAGCAAATTTACAAGAAAAAAAAGCTTTTTACTCAGTGTTAAAATATTTGTTGGAATTCTAGAAGTCTAAAATGTATAAATCAATAAAATAATACTCCTACTTCTCCTCACAATAGTAATGGTAATAATACTCAAATTGAGAGACCAGATTGAAACCCTATTGTAACAAATCACACCAGGACAATGTGTTCTCTCCCGGTGTGTAAGGTTTTCTAGGTTTTCTAAAGAAGTGAACGCTTGACCTTTTTAGAAGAACATTTATAGTCTTTTTTTCAAGGCAAAGTAATAAAAGTGCTTTTCAAACTGGGCCACCTAAACAAAAAATGGCCTGTCTTAAAAAGTAAATAGCATCTAAATATCATCTTTGCTGCTATTTGTTATTTTTTAGAAGATTTTTTACAACATCAATAACAGTTTATTAAAAAACATGAAGATATACAACACTGTACACAAAAGAACGTTCATGTACAAAATACAAAATAAACCAAGTAGACAGACGGTTTACATAATTTGGCATTGGTTTGAATAATTTGAGTACAAGTACAAAAGGTTCAGAATATTAATCCCAGAGGGGGCACATTAGTCCTTCGGATCACTTAGTCCTTTAACAGTCGCTGTCCTGTGTTTTTTTGTCCGGTTGTGCCCATGCTAGCAGTTCAATCAGAAATGTCCCTGCTTTGTAACATTTTAATATTTTAACTTCATGCACAAGCATGCCTCCTGAAAACATCTAATCTTTCAACCTTTCAATAAACAAGGTTTCTAATAAGAATAATAATCATTATGGTAAAAAGAAGAAAGTAACAACTACATTATTTGAGCCTCTTGAAAGCAAGACAGATTTAGGTTCTTCTTAATGCATAGGCCATTTAAAACAGTCAGGAACGAACAGTCAGAGAGCCTAAAAAAGTAACAAGCACCCTAAGAAAGTAGGACATCATATAAGAGGTCATTTATTTTATGATTTGTAGGAAAAAAAATTGCGTTTAGCCTTTAGTCAACTTTTAACAGAAATGTTTTGAACTTAATGTCATATTTAAAAAAGTATCTTACAACAGTAGTTTAGGAAAATAACTAGTCACTCAATTTTATGATTTATTTTCTTGTAAATGTGTAAATGAGGTGCTCATTTAAATTATGTAAATGAGCTAATCAAGGCTAGCACTTTGTGAGCGCTACATATATAAAAGACGCGAACGGTACACTACCATACTAAATAATAAGCCACAAAAAAGGCTGTCGTCAATTTGATTTATTGTTTAGTACGACAGCAGGTTATTTCAGTTATTTTTTGTCTAGCTTTTGGATATTTTTGCAAACTGTTTATAGGTTCAGTAAAGAAGGATGACTGGAGTGAATCGAGTGAACCGACTCGTTTAATCTAGGGTGATCGGCTAAATCAAAAGCACTGTACAGCCTTTCAAATGGTGTAACGTACATCATTCATGATTTCGTTCAATTGTGTTAGGACTACAGATGCGAAGATGAACCTGAGTCTACATGCAGTCTTAAATCGGAATAGTCTTAATTAAACGCGCATGCGCCAGAGCGCTTAATTAAAGATTCTTGATCTTTATTTTGCAACCACTGATGCTGATCCAACTTTAAATGCAGAACTAACTGGCGTCGTCACTCTTTATTCCTATAGGTAGTGGCGCCTGGAAGTCGAACCGCCGATGTGGTCCGTGGTATGCTGTATGAGATTTGTTGGCTGGCCAGAATTACACGTAGTTCCTCTTGTCGTAGTCTCCGTTCGTCGTGGTTGCTCTTTTCGTGGGTGCGTAGTTGACAGAGTATCCAGCGTTGTTTGACGGTGGAGGGCATGAACAACAGAGCACCGCGCCTCCCAGCATGAGGAGAGCCGCGGATGCCCAGCCGATGTAAAGCGCAGCGCCCATCTCACGCTTCTTCGCAGTGGGTACATGCGGGTCATAGAAGTCTGAGATGATGTTGCTGGCCATCCAGCACAGCGGCACAAGCACAAGAAGCGCGCCGATGAGGTAAAGCCCGCCGCCGACGTTCACAACCCGTGCCTTTACGCGCTCGGCGCGGATGCAGTTGGTGCACTGGGCACCGGCGATCACCGCCAACAGCGCCAACACGCACACCACGGACGAGAGTACAGTGAGCGCTCTCGCCACCTGTAGGTCGCGGCCGAGCGCCAGCATCGAGTCGTGCATCTTGCACTGCATCTGGCCCGTACTCTGGACCGCACAGGACATCCACAGACCGTCCCAGATGGTCTGCGAAACGACGATGTTGGCCTCGATGTACGCCGTCACTTTCCACGTGGGCAGCCCACAAGCGATCATTTCCAGCAGGGTGCCAAGCACTGCCAGGGTCAAGCCCAGCAGCTCCAATCCAGCCGATGCCATCTTTCCTTTTTATCAACTTTTATGTCAAAAAGAAGTACAGAGTCCAAATCCAGTGAGATTTTCTTTCAAAGAAAAGCGAGCAGTTATTAATGAATCAGGTGCACACCACCGCGTATAGTTCGCGCCAGGCAGAAAAGCGGCTCGTCGTGGATGATTCGTTGGTGCGCCGCGCTGAATAACGGACTCACAAATAATAGGGCGGTGGAGAACAAAAGCAGTGCAGGAGCTATGCTGAAATGAGCGGGTGAACGAGTCTTCAGGAGGGTTCGAGTGGAAAAGCAAAACTTTTTGTCCAATCACACCGAAGCGCATCTGTCCCTGACCAATGTGAAGGGAGGGAAGCTGGACCACAGGACAATGGGATAGAGAGAGGAGGGAGAGAAGGGCACTTGCTTTATCGAAAGGAACTAACCACTAACTTCTCAAAATGAGTAAATTCGTTATCATTATGTATCCCCCTGTACTTCACCGAAGGGATGTTGGTTCCATTCCAATCCAATAGGAATAGAAAGTGATGTCTTTGATTAGTTATGGACAATAGCTGCGCACAAAGGCAGACATACACAATTTTTGTCAGTTTACTTATTGTGTTGATGTAATATTATTAACATATGGTGAAATATGTACACATGTACCCTTCCAGTACCTTCACTAAACATGTTTTTCGCAATCTTTCATTCTTTCAATAATAGCACAGTTGATCAGAAGAAATTATAAACAATTTACCTTCTGCATGTTCTCAGAAGATCAGAAGAAGACAAAAAAACACAGGTTGGTAAATAATACATCAAATTCTAAATAAGTCACCAGAATTGATGCTGCTCTCCATCACTGCAAGGACTGTGTTTATTAATATGAATTATAACCTTCAGCCTTGCTAGACCAGCATGCAAACAAAAAGATTCATAAATTTTTTTTAAAGCAAAATGTTTTTAGATTTCCATTTAGAGGTATTCTGGTGCTTGATCTTTGTGCAGTTGGGGTTCCATTACCTCAGTATTCTTCCAGCAGCTATTTAATTTTACAACCTCAATTCCTAATCGGACATTTTTGACAATGTAGTAACATATCAGCTTTCTGTAGAGACAATTTCCAGAGCCTACAGGTCACAACTGAAGTGCCTTTGAGCAAGGCAACCAACTCTTAACTGCTCCATGTATGCAGTGGCTAGGGCTAGTGTCCTAAATTCTAAATAAAAAGGCATAAGGATCATGCCTCATGTGTTTGGAAGTTTGTCAAACATTCAACCTTGGGCTGAGTGAAATAGTTTGTGTAAAATATATATGGATTAGAACATTTTATTTATAAACCCATATCAGGAAGATTTTTTGTAAAAAGTGACCCAGCGCTGCTACCCTGGCCAGCATAAAGTTGTAGAACGTGATATAAAATACTTCTGTGTAATGAAACTGTAAAAACATATGTTGATGCTACATAAATAACTTTAAACTGACAATATTGCAAGAGGTTTCAACCACATCTATGTTACTTTTAAAATCCTTGTGCATGTCCAGTCACGTCCGTTGATATCGAAAGACCAACCCAAAATGGCTCCAGACTGAAACCGTGCGACTCTGTTCGCCATCTTGGCTCTCACTCGCTCCATATAACTTGCTCTCAGAACATCCTTGGAAGAGCCGAAATGGCGTCTGTTACTTTGTAGTTCTAGGCTCTGCGGCATTGTGGGACGGAGGTGGTTTTGTAGCGGTTTCCGGATCCCCTGGAGTGGCCTGGGAAACGTGAGAATTAAAAAGAGGAATAGAAAAAAACATCTTTCATTTATAAACAGACGTTTATTTACAGAGGTAAGCGCTTCTCCTGCAATGCACACTTGTATCCTTGTTTACTGTGTTGGCTGACCGGAGAGAGACGAGTCCAGTCTAACGTTGCATTACCCGCCTGGCCGTGCTATGTGCGGAAGTTAATGAAAACAAGTTTCAACCAAAACTCAAAGCGATTCACAACCATTTAAGTAAAAATAACGTTAATATAAACGCTCTGACTTTATTTAAAATATGTAAGAAACGCACTATTTATTGAACAACACACATGAAGCTCTGCTGTTGGCTTTATTCTAGTAGCAGTTCTGTTAAAACAGGGTGTTGGCGTTGCAGTCGATTGAATGAAAAGTTTAGGACAGTCGATGCAAACATATTTTCATTATTGAGTCATTTTGATGATTTGATGAATGTATGTGTAAATGCTTTCATTTCACCCAGATACCACATTGAATCACAACTTTATTTAAGAATGGGGTTCAGCTTGGAAGTTTCCAAAGCGCTCCCTGAGTCATAGTGAGTAACACAAATCATCCGCCTTTTAAACAACATGAATTGTATCCACTGGTCATTCAAAACGAATCACTAATCCCCTACGTGGGGGTAATCTAGTCCCCACCAACCTTTCCCAGATCCACACGTACACACCCTTTGCTTCCACTGAAATGTATCTTGGACATTGTGATCCATACAAAACTCAAACTTCTTATTGAGCCACACTCAAAAAGTGTCTAATCGCGATACAATACTTTTTATTGAATAGAACACCATTATTTCTCATGTATACTTATACTGGTGTACAGGACTAGGAAAAGCTTGCTTTGCATTTTAGCTTGTTAGGAAGCTGGGACCAGCCATTGTGCTCCTGGAGCAGAGAGGGTTAAGGGTTGCTCCGATAATGGGATTTAATCTATACTATAACTTCAATTTCCTCTAAAGTGTTTACTCATAGTTTGCCTATTTACAAACCTTTTCTGGAGTCTGCCACTGGCATCAAAATGTACAAAGTTATCTTAACTGTTTAAATAATAGAAAACATTAT
Source organism: Microcambeva barbata (assembly GCA_034509105.1). NCBI lineage: Eukaryota > Metazoa > Chordata > Actinopteri > Siluriformes > Trichomycteridae > Microcambeva > Microcambeva barbata. Next base: position 2,104,067 of record JAYDZF010000002.1, read on the forward strand.
TGTAAAGTCTAGGCTTGTCTTGAGTAAATTGATCCATGATTCGACCTGTCAAAATGTGGACCTGGTCTATATCTTATACACTGTGCCGTTAGTACTAATCCCTGTAATATGCTTAGTGTGTGTGTGCCTTGTGGTCACATGTCTATGGCTATGCTTATTACTTCATCAGGAATTGGGTTAAGATCTTGAAAAATTACGATTTTACCTTGACTATTGTAATTGTTAATCTCCTTAGTCAGATCACTGCAGGTCAGTGAGTGGTTTGTACCATATTTTACACAGAAGTTCACAGACACTAGTTTAAATGTACATTTCTTGTCAATCAGTAAGATTCAAAGACATTCACTTATGTTTAAAATATTAATTTTCATGTGAAAGTATTAATAAGGACTGTGTGTGAAACAGCTTTATTTCAAAGCCCCTGTGATGCAGCTTAGTGTTATTGTGGTATTAACAGAGTTGCTTCATTAATCTACAGCAACATTACTGTTTTCACCACTGGCAGCAAGCAATAACAGGACCTCCCTCTCCCACCACTGTGTGTGTGTGTGTGTGGGTGTGTGTGTGGGTGTATGTGTGCTGGAGAAATTACACTTTAGTGTTTTAATAGGAACATTATGAAATATACAGTAATGTACATATACACCATAAAACTGAAGTCGGCAGATGTACCAGTAACGTAAATCAATCACGGAAGAGCTTCTCTTTTAATGATGAAGCATTTTTACTGGTGTTTTCCTTTTTAGACTGATTCCAAATCCTGCTTGCAAGCTCTGGAGTCCCAAACTCGCCTCCACCCAACTATCTTTGACCTTTTGAAGAGAAACTTAAGCTCAATTGAGCTACATTTTGATATTACACCGCGAAAGCAGGAAATGAAAGTGTTGATCAGTTTGGTAAAAGAGAAACAAATAAGCAGACAGAACTCCCACTCACAGACGTGACGACTTAAATAACGTACATGGGACGGTACAGTGGGTAAGTGTGTCATGTCACAGCAAGAAGGTCCTGAGTTTGATCCCAAGGTGGGGTGGTCCGGGTCCTTTCTGTGGAGTTTGCATGTTCTCCCAGTGTCGGTGTGGGTTTCCTCCGGGGGGGCTCTGGTTTCCAAAAACTCGGTTGCTAAAAATGAAAAAAAAAATTGATTTCAGAGAAGTGGAAAATAATAAATGGTTTTAGAGTGTGATGTCACTTCCATTCAAGAAACCGTGATGCTTTATAAAATGCTGAATTCAGAGAAATCGGACATTGATTAGGGTAAAGAATTGTTTTGACAATTGTTCTGGTCTTCTTCTGGATTAAGAAAAGTTGTAGTAGTTCAAAATAGAACTATTTTGTAATAACTAAGTGGGTTGTATTTTGCTATAGCAGTCTGAACAAGATTTAACAATCCCTGACCCGCCAAGCCAAACTTAACCCCAGAATCCACTTTGTAGTGTGACCCATTGTTCTGACAACCCCTGTTTCAACAAATCAAAGCTAAACGGTCAGCGATTGATATTGTACGTACGGTTCACTTGGCTCACCTTAGTGTATTTCTTCACTCTGGAGGTGTGTGTGTGTGTAGGAAAGGTCTTCAGGAAGATGAAAGATAAACACAACTGTTCTCTCTGTGTTTACACTGGCACTCACTCCCCCACATCCAGTAGACCACCACTTAACACCATCCATCACAAGTTCATCAATGCATGTGTGCATGAAGAGCATAAACGTGTGTGGAACCTTGTCGGAAATAAGAACCCATTAAGATAAAAGCAAGCTGTCTTTTGTTTTGGTTAACTTGAAATTCTTTTGTGTTTTATCCCATTCGTTCATTTCCCTTGTAGATAACGTTAAGGTGAATAATAGGAAGGCAGCTAAGAGCTTTTGTTTTCTCTTTCTTCGTTTTCAGCCAAATAGCTACAGTCATGTCCCAGTCTGGAGAAAAGGGCAAGGTAAAGTAAAGCTTCTAACTCAAACTAAACTGAGTTTCTTTTACTGAGACCCACTCGCTTCATGCTCTGCTTGTGTGTATCATAGTTTCCTGAAGCTGCAGGGTATGTGGGCTTCGCCAACCTCCCCAATCAGGTCCACAGAAAGTCAGTGAAGAAAGGTTTTGAGTTTACACTGATGGTTGTAGGTGAGTTCCATGAGCCCCTCACAAGTACAACAGACATCATAATATTCTTTTTACGTATTATTGTCATTTCAACTTTTTTTCTAGGTGAGTCTGGACTGGGCAAATCCACCCTCATTAACAGCCTGTTCCTCACTGACCTCTACCCAGAACGCTACATACCTGGAGCAGCAGGTAAAACACACACACCACACAAGTAAATGTATAACATGCATGTATTCAGTAAACGGTATGCAAAGAATGATGTGCAAATTGTGCATGTGTTATTTGTAATATTAGGAGTAGTGTATATATTCTGTTAAATTTGTCTATTAAATCTATTTTATATATGATATTGTATAGATATATTAGTACAAATGTAGAACTGAAGATAAGTTTTAGGCCTTACTAAATTCTTGGGATGATGTGCTTAAGCCGATTGTTCTCGTCTGTCTTCTCACACACTGCTTTGACATTCTGCTTCCAAACTCAGTTAGTGGAGAATAACTTTAGAACTTGCTGAGTTTAGAAGAGAGAAACAACTGTACACAAACCATCACAGCACAGAGAGGATCTGTTCAGAGTAGCACACCTTTAAACTGATCATTTATTCCCCAACTGGACAAAATGCCCCCAATGCATAAAGTCACACATCCACCATTGTCAGTACTCTACACCACAGACAAGTACGTTACAATAATGAAGTATGATTAATAGAACCACATCATATTTCATATTCAACATGAATGAAAAGGGTAAATTACTAAAAACAAACCTTAACTTTTGACTTGGCATGTATGTATGAATATATAAAACGGTTATAGGTAAAGGCGGACTGCAAATCAAACTGATTGTTCCACCACAATACCATAGTTTTTTTGTGCAAATACCAAGAATTCTTTAACTTGTTTTGCCCCTTTTCCATATAACTTAAATGTGCTGTAACTTATTTGACATTTTGTTTCCAATTGCCAATTATGGACTTCTTTTTCTATTTATTTGTCTTTCTTCTCTCTCTCTCTCTCTGTCTGTCTGTCTGTCTGTCTTGTTCACCCTCTGTTTAATAGTAATGTACTGTCTGAATAGATGAGCTCCTAACCTTATGAAGTACCTCAGGTGGACTGTGGAAGCTTTTTCATTTTGAACATGATGATGAAAAAGCCCCCTGAAGTCTGCAGGAGAGTCAGCTGAATATTAAAACCTTCAGCCTATAGCTCACTTTTAATGAGCTTAATCCTCCACGTGGCTTTTTTTTCTGAAAAAGTCTCATAACTCACACGGCCTTTGACTGAACCATAAGCATGTTTTTATTGAAGTACTTGGACTAGCTGTACATTTTGTTGTTCAGTTAAATATCAGGCCACAGCCTGTCTGTAAAACTAAATTGGATAGAATGTCTCCCAATAAAACTAAAATGTATGTAGTCTTTAAATGTAGGAATAATGGGGAAAGAAAAGGATAATAAACACAGAATGTGTGACTTTTCACGTATAAATATTGATATGGAAATGTGGTCATGGATTCTAATATACAGTACATGTACAGTATGTACATTTTGAATGTGATTAGTTTGTTTATCAAGAAAAAACCTGTTTGTTACAGAGAAGATTGAGCGAACGGTGCAGATCGAGGCCTCAACGGTGGAAATCGAGGAGAGAGGAGTCAAGCTCCGCCTTACAGTAGTGGACACTCCAGGATATGGGGACGCCATCAACAGTCAAGACTGGTGTGTGTGTTTGTGTGTGTGTTTCCAAATGAGAGGGGGGTCGCCTACAGTTTGAGGGCAAGACAAAATAGAGTATTTAATTAAGCTATTTAATTAAGATATCTGTGACTTGTTCTCTTATATCTTAAATCTTTGCAAAACTTTACTACAATGCCCTATTTTACATTTAGTGGAGGGTAATGATGGTTTCATCAGTACACAATTTTCTATCAAACATGAAGTCAAGGATAATTTTGTAACTCCAATTCATCTTCACCGTGTCGGAGGAAACCGGAGCACCCGGAGTAAACCCACACACAGACAAGATGAGAACATGCGAACTCCACACAGAAAGGACCCCACTGCCCCACCTCAGGATTGAACCAGGAACCTTCTAGCTATGTAGCCACAGTGCTACCCACTTAGCCATCGGGCCACCTGTTAGGCCCTTGAGTAGAGCCCTTAAACCTCAATTGCTCAGATTGTATGCGGTCAAATTTAGTCGCTTTGGACAAAAGTGTCGACTAAATTGTTAAAATGTTAGAGCTTGATTCACTCCGTCTCACCACAATGTAAGAATCATTAAACAAGGCAACCAAGTCAATTAGTGCAAAGCAGTGAGCATTTCACTGGAATGCTGGGAATGGCATTTTGTGAGAGTAATATCCTCCCTGCTCTACAGCCACCGATCTGGCACATAAGGTTTTTTAAAAACCTTTAGCTTGGCACTTTGCTCTGACTTTAAATCCCCTGGACCTTATGTTTGACTGTTTTGATTTTTGATATTGTATATTCCCCATGCAGAATGAATTCAGATATCAAACTAGTCCAGGACCTTAACCACTGGGCTATGTCTGGCCCCAAAACGTGTATGATCATGCACAGAAGACTGTGATAGTGAGCACACAAAGGTAGATTTGAATCATCTTAAGTCAAAGTTTGTAGAGAAACACAGCTATCTAAGAAAGTCTCAGAAGAGCTAAGAAAAGAAAGATGTTAACTGTTTGGAAAATTCTACAAATTCCTTTCTAAGGCCCACAATTAGAGACAAAATCTGCAAATGGAGTTTCCTTATGTAGAATCCACTTCAATTGGCTGGTGTATTAAAATAATTATTCCTAGAGCTAACTTTATCCATCTGTCATTTTATTCCACATGCATGAGAACCACTGCCAACCCAAATATTTGTTTCTCTGTCATGTAAAAATGTCTGCACACCCCTGTTAAAACACGAGATGAAAGATGAATCAGTTCAGAATCGTTTTTACCTTTTATGTGGATGAAGTTGTGAATTACAGGCCTCATTCTGCACGTGCTTGAGCAGCCTTTCCTTTTAGATACACATTCTTGCATTTGTTGTATTTTACAGAATGGTTCAACTTTTCTGGA
>JAYDZF010000002.1:2252570-2262975 GCA_034509105.1 Microcambeva barbata
CGTGGATCACAGTGTCTGTTAAATGCTGGAAATGTAAATCTATTATGTCAAGGGACTCATTCTTTTAAATGTAGTTTTGTGCTCACATTCCCTTTGTGTAAAATCATGCATTCTTTTGTATTATGTGAGAAAAATAAAGAGACAATCAGAAAGTTAGAGATGACTTTTTTACTCATGAGTACAGAGTGTGCTGATTACTTTATTTTATCTTTTTTATCTGTGAAATGAAACATTGACGGTGACGTGATACCAGAACTATTTTCACTGTCAATACCGCAACACACATTAGTTACAGCGCGTTTATTTATAGGGTGAAAAGCTCAAGTCAAGTCCGTTTTATTTAATAGCACTTTTTACAAAAGACGTTGTCTAAAAGCAGCTTCACCAAAAAACCCTGTTAAGCAAGCCGAAAGCAACAGCAGCAAGGAACGACTTCCTAAACTACAGGGAGAAACCTTGAGAGGAACCAGATTCAGCAGGGACCCATCCTTCTTGGGTGGACTGGAGGATATTTTAAACAAATTACAAACCATACAAACTTACATTGAACCTAAAGTTATAACTAGCAAAAACTTAAATATGTGAAGTTCTTAATTATTCGGTCCAGTCTGTGATAAGAGTTTGTTGTAAGCTTTGGACATTTTGGGTGCATGTTAGGGTCCCGTCTCATCTAGAAGGAGCAGCATTGTTTGTGCGGCTGTCTTGACTCTCAGACTTCAAAACAACATTGAGGTGAACATCAGAAAACGATTAAGAGTAAATGGTTTTTCAGGACCCCAAATTATTATAGCATCACTAAAAGAAAGCGCGAGCAAGTAACCAGGTCATGAAGGTTTAAACAGGACATCAGAGCTCAACACCTCCCCCCTCTAACGGGAAACCCAACAGCCTTGATCAGCTCAAGTTTCTATCTTAACTCCACAAATTTGTGTATATTTGGGGTGGACCCAGGTCCTGGAAGTCAGAAATCACACACAGCACAGCCAGAAAAGCATGAGAGTACCAGATTGTCTAGGACCGGACGTACACACCCCTAGTTTGAATAAGGGAAAATATAATATGGAATATGGCAGTTATGGATTTAAATGATCATCTGTTGTGTTGCATCCGATCACTAAATAATAATAAGATCAGTAGACGTATTATCAGCAGGTGCCTTAAATAAACCAAACAGACGCTTTGTGTAGTTTATTAAGGGTTTCTGCTCCACATTGATCTGTTTTTATTATGTAACAGGTGCATGTGTACAGTATATATCTTGTATTGTTGGTGAGAATAGGCTCTATTGCTCGATTGTCAATATTGCACAATGATATATTTTGTTTTAGCGACCTACAGGCACTCAGTACATTCACCTGTTTTAATGCCTTTTGAACCCAAGAGACAATCAATATCCCATTTCAGAGTCCAAGTGCCTTTCTGAAATGCCCAAGAGTTATTTGAATAACAGTTTCAACACATAAAACTGAGTCCTTTTATGTAAGAATTAAAGAATTAATTAGTACCGCAGGGTGGCTGGTACAGCCTGTATGCTCTTGGTTTTGCTTTTATTCAGAGTTGTCGGCTAGCTCATATCTCTAGATTTTGTTGTAATTAGGAGGGCAGCAGTGTCTATAAATCTGAGGCAATGTACAACCATCATTACTGTATTGTTTCTTCTGCAAATGACACGGAGGCGGTGGATACACCTTCAAAATATTTCCACATTTACATTCGAGCAAAAGTAATATGCACGGATGCATTCTGCTGGCTTATCAACACTTATTTAAATTTCAAATTTAACAATGAACCCTATGAAAACAGGATACATATTATTGCCTTCTTATGAGGCTCGTGCAGTCTGTTTCCCCTCAAGCCATAAATAAAAGGCAATAAAAACGAAACTTTTAATAAGCCCCTATAATATGTCCCTTAGGGGGTTTGGAGACCGTATTTAGCATTTTAAGCTAAAGAAACAGTTGACTTCTAGGCCCTGTTTGGCATTAATAACAAAAAGAAAAATGACAGATGTGTTCCCTGTGTAATTGCTCAAACCTTGTGCTTTGGAAATATTTAACCCAGAGAGCTGGATATGATCTGGAAATGATCAAATCACTTCATAAGTGCGTGTATTTTAATACACAAAATGATTTTATGCACATAAGGTGAGCGCGGCTCAGTTGTGAAACTTTTAAGAACATTTTTTCTTTGTACATGGAATGTGAAGAAACCTTAAATGATCCTGTAATGTCTCATCTACACTGTTCAAGCACTGAGAAGCAACATAACAGCACATTCCTTAGTGTGGGACTAATAAAGGATTATCTTATCTCATCTTATCTTATATAAAGATTCAGCTGAACCCCAACATACACCATGGAATTACACTTTCTGGCCCAGGTGTGTGGGCGCCTTGTTGAAGATCCAATATAAGATTTTGGAAGGTGATATAGGTTGGTCCCCCCTTCATGTAGCAGATTACAGTTTCGAAGGAGAGTTTTGTGGAACTTTGCACCCATTTAGATGAAAAAAGTCTGATTTGTGAGGCCAAGCACCACTGCTTTTCAAAAAACAGTCCAGCTGACGTTTATTTTTTAAATTGTCAATGTATAAGGGTTGAGTTTAGGTCTGCAAGAGATCTTGTTTAAAATGTCAGATTCACAAACGTTCTTGCAAAAGTTTGATCTACTATTCAAATGTATTTATTTATTTTATACTTATTAATTATGCTAACACAACCCCTCAGAGATCCGTTCATCAGCTGCCCTTCATGACACTGTGAACCATTGTGTTCAACCTGATACTTTATACTAGGTTAAATCAATTCTTTACAGAAGCTCTGCAAAGTTTAGACTAAAGCTCCTTCAGGTGGAATTTAAGAAAGTAGAAACGTGTGATCAGTTACATCAAAAGTCCAAGAATTTATTTATTTATTTACAGTTTATCGTTCCTATCCTCATTGAAGTATCAAGAAAAAAACGTTTTCCTTTCACAGAAAAGGTTATTATTATTATTATTATTATTATTATTATTATCATCATCATCATTATTATTATTATCATCATCATTATTATTATTTTCCCATATATTGCCATTTCGTTTTCACCAGCTAATAAAATTATTCTTCCACAAGAGGGAGCAAGTGACGTAAGTAATCAAATTAGTTTGAATAGATTTTCTAAACCACAATCACTCAAAAATAATCAATAGGGTGAAAATACGTAGTAAAATAGGAATATAAATGTATAACATGATAAACATATTCAATTAAATTTATATTAGTCAAGCTGCCCATTAAACATTCATACTGCTACAAAAACAAAAAAGGTGATTATTATCAATAATAATAATAATAATAATAATAATTATTATTATTATTATTATTATTATTATTTTAAACAATTGTAGAGGTAGATGTTCACATTTTAGACAATATTATTCTACCAGTTTATTCATGTGATTCATTATTTTACTGTGACTGAGCTGGTGGTAGTCCAGTGGTTAAGGTACACGGCTGGTACTCGGAACTGCTACTGTTGGTCCCTTAAGCAAGAATTTTACTCTCAGTTGCTTATGTTTACATAAAGTGTTTGGTAAATGCCAAATAAATGTTTCATGTATATGTATGGCTCTGAAGATGAGCAGCATCTGTCAGGCATGAAGGGTTACTCATTATGATTCATAATTCATAGTCTGTTAGAAATAATAAAAGCTACACCATCCACGAATCTTCCAACTTAGTGATCTGAATACATCCATGAGCCTATTTTCGTTTCTCCCTTTTAATAACCCCAGGACTATAGACATCGGTTAATGATTGGGTTGTTCTCCTTCCTGATGCCAGACAGGATCGATCAGGGCTGTTTCGTCACTATCGATAAGTTTCCCGAACCAAAATCAAGTGCAATCGGTCAGTTGATACCGGACCGCACCGCCGCCTGCTTTAATCTTCGACTTTTCTGAATCCGTCCTTCTTCTTCATCCTCTCCTCTCGCTCGTCTACCTTAAGTTTTTTTTAGGGGGGCTGTGATGGTCCTGACGTGTTTTTTTCACACGGAGCGTCAACGCTGCTTAACGAGGGGAATCCAGCCCATATATTTATTGTAGCCGGTGCAAAAAAAATCTCCTCAATATACCCCAAGATGGCCGCCGATGTGGGATCGATGTTTCAATATTGGAAGAAATTTGATCTACGGCGGCTGCAGGTTGGTGCTCTTCGTTACCTTTTTGCACTAAATGCGTGTTTACCTGATAGTGCATGATGCCCACAGGTAAACGTTTTTAGTAGGGACTTAGTTTCGGTGTAATGCGTGTTGTTGCATTGATAGTTATTAGAAATTGATCGTGTTGTGCCTTTGTTCGGTTCAGTCATTGATCAGCGGCGGTGCGGAGCGGATGGCGGAGCGCACTGCCTCTCCGGGTCTGAAGCGCCGCTCCGCTCGCCTCTCTGCGCTCTTTTTCGCGATCTTTCGGTACATTTCTGCGCGACTCGGTCGGCCAAGGAAACTTTTAATGCTCTCGCGAGTCTTGGTGTTCGCACTTAACTTTTGAAACGGGTTTATTCCGGTGCCTTGCCGGCTGGCGCAGGACGAACCCGGGTGTGCACCGGGCTGTTGGATGGACCAGACCGCCGGCGTGTTCCTTTAGGCGGATTGTTTACATCGTGTGCACCGTTCGGATCTTATTTTGGGTTTATTTAGTGGAATTCGGCCTCACAAGCACCGCACCAGCCTTCTTTGAAGCGGTTGCGTGAAGAAAGTTTGCGCTTAATCCGGAGTATTTAGGTGAATTGTGTTTTTTTATTTGAGGTTTTGCGTAAATAATCTGAATTCAGCGGAATTGTCAGTTGTGCGGACATACACTGGACTTGGAGCTCAGGTTACAGTCATTCCGTTCAACGATGCCTGGTTCGCTCATTAAACGTGTTTTAATTCCGTTGTATCGCAATCGAGTCGCGGTGGGTCCGAGTCGTCGCGCGAAAGGCAGTGAACAGAACCCACATCCATTCACACAGACACGGTGAACATGTTAGTAGCTCCGGTTAGCCTGGCTGCACTGCTTTGGGCTAGATGGAGGAAACCGGAGCGTCCATATGAAACCTACACGGACACACGGAGAACATTCAAACTCCAGGGGAATCGTACCTGGTCCTGCGTCGCTGCTCATCGCCGAACGATTAAAAATAAACGAGTCTACTATTTTTGAATGAGAAATATCCAATTATAGTTATATAATATCGTTCTATTTTAAGCATCCAGTGCAATTATTGTTTAATCCACAATTCAACGTACTGGTGATCAATAAAACAATACATCTCCGCATTTCCCATCTAAGATGAACCGGCTCTGTTCCGGTTCCTGAACTTGACTTTGAACCAGGAACGAACCTGGTTTGTTTATTTAGGTGGGAGACTTGAAATTACGCTCTAATAATTTTTTATTAACAACGTTCAGTAAAGCAATCATCAGGACTTCGGGTCAAATTATAGACATTAAATGCAGAAAAAAAATATTTCCCAAGGATCAAGCCCGTGGTTCCGGCGTGCACGTCGTCACACTGGTGGATGTATATAGATGAGGTAATAATGTAGGTCCGGTCATGTTGTGTACAAAACGCTTCGGCACACATGCTGATTAAGAATTCAGAGCCATTGTGTTTAAAAGGTAAAAAAAACTTGATGTGAATGATTCAAATGGCGCCCGTGAACCAGCTTGAGATGTGTTTCAGTTCGGCGTCTTTACGCGTCGCTTTACGCAGCGGTCACTGCTGGCCAGCAGACAAAAGGCTTTTCTGTGCTCCGAACAAACCGCCGTGTTTTATCGCCGTGTGGCACCTTGCGAGAACCCAGCCGTGTTGCCCTGCGTGTGTGTGTGCGTGTGTGTGTCTGCCTTTCCTCCCCGCTTTGTGAGCAGTGCTCGGCCAAGGACTGTGTAATTGCATTCCCTGCTAATGTTTGTAAATCAGCCTGGGCCGGCGCAAGGGCACCGTCTGAGCGGGTGATTGATGCCCTGTAACATGAGAGATGACGGGAGCGTGGAGGGAAAGAGCCGAGCCGGAGTGAGACAGAGTGGACGAGCGGGGGGAGTGAGGGAGAGGATGGATCCACGGCGTGTGGTCGGTGTGTCTGCTGTGTCCAGGTCCAGCCTTTCCCCCCCACACTCACGGCTTTTAATGCGCGCTGATGGAAGCGCCGTCGGTTCAAACGCACAGACGCGCCGATCCCGACGCTGCGCTTCCGTCTCCGTCCACACTGCTATTGATTTGTGCAAAGAGCAAACGTGTGTGTGTGTGTGTGTGTGTGCATGGTGCTAGCATGTGCTAGGTCAGGAAACACAGTAAAAGCATTCACACCCAGAAGCCGCCCTCTTTTCGCTCTGCAGACCAGTATGAACGAGTCAGACCAGTTAAGGCATACACACTAGAATAAACAAATGCTAACACTGCTAGATCTATATCAACCCCATAAAGAGTAAAGCTGTAAACGGATACACTCTACCTGTGATTCCTCTAATCATCTAACATACTGTATTTGTGGTTATCCTTCATTTATGTAAAAGATGACGATTTAATTATGAGGTTGGTACAAACTGCAAAACAAGCTGCACAAAAATGAAAATTTGAAGCAAATCTCACGTTATATAAACAAATGAACAACACAAATAAAGAACGTCTGTGTAGTGACGTCAACCAGGTGAGTGCCAGTGGACATCGATACATCTCAGAAAAAGCTTCGATATAGCATCGTCTTGTGGTGCATCATTCCATCTAGAAAGAGCTCCACTAGTAACTGTCTTCTCTGGCTGGATCATTTAGATCTGATCTACAGCACTGATACTCAAGCTAATCCCAGGCTGAAATACTGGCCTAATAAACACCAGTCCACAGACATCGTCCTTCTGTAAAACTGATATCGCTGCTTTATTCGGTGCGTTCTATTTCTGTGCTAATCTTTGGTGCTCGGTTTTTAAAAAATGCACACATTTGCACATCCGAGCCACAAGGCTTTACCTTGCTCTGCGACTTAGTCTAGGTCACACCTGGTCCAGGTTTATTGATGTTCTCAGCTGCACCCGATGACAGTTCAAGGCTTATTAAATGTAAACGGAATGCACTTACCCGGTGCACTGTCAGCACCGTTCATGTGTTCTATATAACATTAAAATGGGTCTCACACATGAACAGCTGGAAGTCCACAGAAATGTGTTTGAATAAACGGCTGGATGAGCTACACATGGCGTACTTAAAGAGCATTGAGTCTATTTAGCCATTTCAGTGAGCCATAATTGATTCCAAGGTTTCTGATCACCGCATTGGCCTTTTTTGTATTTAATCTTAATTGTTATTCTATTTTAAGTCACACATGCACATATAGTAGATGTTAAACCGTAGTCCTGTCACCCTCTTGAGAAACGGCAGAGTTATCCGAGCGTACAATTGCCCACTGAATTTGACTCTGCGTAGGAAAGGAACTGGAACAGGATTGAAATCTGAACTGGATGAAATGAAGAAGAGGTAAAAAAGTGAACCTATTGTGCATAATATTAAACCACGTTCTGCATTTTAAACAGTATAGGATATGAAACATTAAGGATTTTCAGCGGACATGCTTGTTGTTTTGAAGCCCCATTGTTATGCTCGTGCTTTTCCCTCGAGAGGCATCAGCTACTTTGTCTACCTTGGCCCCTCACCCACACTGTAAACTTGAACTTCACACAGCTCCACAGATCCATAGATTAGCCTTAAGTGTGAAACGAACCTACATTCATCTACGAACATGGATGAAATCTTTACAGTGAGCCATACTGACGGTTTGAATAAAGAAATGGTTCTAATTGCAGAAAAAATCTCATTTTGTTGTTCGTGTCAGTCGTTGTGCTCTAACCTTAGACCCGTTGGGTGGAAATAGTCTACGTGCATTGACCAGTGGGGGAACGAGTGGGGGATTTGAGCCTGACAGTTGATTTATTACCCTCTTTTGTCTGTGTAGGTCTGCAACATTGCATATGGCCGTGTCGGATGATATTTGTGTCTGGGATCTATGGATCCCGGGTGTCGGGAGGTTGCCCTCCAATTACAATGAGTTAAGAGCTAAGTGTTATATGGTGTTATACCTCAAGGGAGCTTCTTACTGTTATCTTAAAATATATAGCAAAGCCTGGGAGTGTGCTAGTGCTTTTCGAGTCAGGATTCCAGATGGGGGAAGAGATTCTAGCATCATAAATGATTTTTAAATCTCTAAGATGTTTACTAGGCGTAATGTTTCATGTTCGGACACGGCACGTCTCCGTCGTCGTGTTGTTCAGCCGCTAACGATTTCTTGGCCATCGTTTCTGTAAACTGGACGTAAAGGACATTCCAGTATTTTATTCCAGAAGTTTGGTTAGTTTTTAAAACCTATCGTTTTCACAAAATAATAAAAAAAGATTCAACACGTCCATAGAACGACGGAACTCAAGAAGACGGAGTGGATTCTGTGACCTTGGGTCTTCTTGGTCTCAGGTCACTTGGCTGTTGCCTTGGTAATCATTCACACCAGCCAGATGGCAATTCCATGGGCGCCCATGGAGAATGACTGGTCAGGAGGGTCCTGGTGATATGGGGTCAGAAAAAAGATCACAGCTAAAAGGAAATGTGCCTGTAAGGTCTTTTTGTGATGAGCAGTGTGTGGAGTATAAAGCCTAAAATCTTACTCTGGACAGATTTAATATGGTGATGGTCTCGTATGCGGTGTTTTATTTGGTTAAACCCATGTCCAGGATAAGCACTGGATGTATTTCATTATGTGTAATAGCTGTTTAACCTGATGTGTGGCGGCCGTGTATGTTTCTTCCTGATATGACTAATTTAATGATGGAAAATGATTTGCGACGATCATATAAATATTCATTCCTTAATGATAGGATTTTATAAATGTGATTGCACTTTAATTCCAGTGTAATCTCATTTACATTGTGTTTCCAATTGACTTCCTCCCAAGACTAAAAACAAGAGCCTGCATCAGCAGTGCTGTGACCGCATTTACTCAATTAATGTAATTTTCACAGTGTGAAATCAGGAAAGACAGTACTGGGTCATCGTATACGTCGTGGTGTGAGTGGAACCCAGTTTCTCTCAGGTGATCAGGAACTATTCTGGTGATGTTCTACCACGGGCCATTACATGTCGGATTCATCGGCAAATGATGCCATCTCAGACATAATCCCACAGTGTACAGCCATATTCGATCTTTAAATGTAAGTATTGTTAAATATTTAGCCAAATCGCAATCATTCCCAGCTGAGACGAAGGTAAGATGATGAACCAGCCCTGTAAGAGAAGCACCGAGGATTCACACATGAATACAAAACAATCAGGCTCTGCAGATAGACTGAGATCAAACACCGACTCTGAAGGAATACAAAGAAAAAGCAAAAGTCTGAATGATCATTTGGTCCTTGTGTCTCAATGTAGATTTGGAGGTTAAATTTGAGAAATCTTCTGGCTGTAAACGTCTACAACACACAGGCGATAGTGACATCTAGTTCTTACTTAATACACTTTGACTGCAGATCTAATAATACAGTAATCCATGTAACATCATCTCCTCTAGTCGGACTAACTGAAATTCTTCCCTCTGATAATGATTTGAAGTAGCAGAGACACGTTGTTGAACAAATTTGATGACTGACAATCCCTACGTGATGAAAAAGGACGCATCAGACCCACTCATAGTCATCGGTCACGTTACTAACAGACATCACAGACATCAGACGACATCAGCTGTCAGACGACACGGCAAGACAACGTGATCTCGTCTTTAATAACTCTCAATACACTTTAATATCACTCAATACACTTTAATAACACTCAATACACTTTAATAACACTCAATACACTTTAATAACACTCAATACACTTTAATAACACTCAATACACTGGTGTGTGTTACAGTCGACGTGAACAGAGCTGTCAAAAAATATCTGTTCGATCTAGCCAATGATATAAAATACATAATCAACGGCCAGTGTTTGTGTTTCTGTTGGTTGACCAATACACAAATTTTGAAATTCATAGCAAGTAAGAAACTTTAAATTGGCATTTCAAACATTAAACGATGTAAATAAAATAAAAACGTAATAGTCACACTCAGATGTTTATGTGTAATATTTAATACAAATGCTGCACTCCTATTTTGGATATGTAATGGATATAGAATAAATAACTGATATCTGGTGGTTAGAGAACTGGGCTTGTGATCGGAAAGTTGCTGGTTCGATTCCCTGAGCCGGTCATGACTGAATAATTATGGTATTGTGTATGTACAGTTCTACTACAAATCTAAGAGGCAGCCGTGGCCTGGTGGTTAGAGAAAGGTTGCCGGTTCGATTCCCAGAGCTGACAGGTCATGACTGAAGTGCCCTTGAGCAAGGTACCTAACCTCTAACTG
>JAYDZF010000002.1:3003715-3014425 GCA_034509105.1 Microcambeva barbata
TACATATACATACTGTCTTCAATTCTTTTGTCTTCCATGTTTTTGTTCTCTTAAAGTCAAAAGAAGCTGAAAAGAAATACAAACTACTTGAAAGAGAGTTTCAGCAGTATCGAGACCAACAGAACACCCGACCTGAAATCCATCTACAGTCAGAAATCAACCTGCTGCGACTGGAGAAGGTTTGTTTACCAGCTGCCTTTGTGCTGTATTTAAATATTCAGTATAAAGTTGGATTATTTATTAGTGTAAGTGCAGACGAGCCCTACTTTTTTTTTTATCTGATTTTGTTCAATGTATCAAATTCTATTTTAAAACAATCTAATAATTAGGCAATAAAATAAACTGATTGTTTTTGAATGCCCCCCCAGGGATGCCTTGATATATTGAACTGATCACTTACACTATAGATGTGGACACTTATCGGTAGCTTGTTGGACCGTCAATTCAAATCTCTGCTCATTACTGTGAAGCTACTCCCTCTAACAACTTCCACTTATATAGGAAGGCATCCTTCAAGTTTTGAGTGTTTGTGGAAATGTGTGCCTCTTATACAGTGGTTGGATATTCATCCATTTGAAAGGAATTGACATCCACATATATAAAACCAGACAGATCATTGTGTTCATATACTAATGTCATTTGAATGTGGTTTGCTAACGAGCACAATATTCCTGTTCTTGCTTCATCAAACTCAAGTCTGAACTGGAAAGGAAATTGGAATCTACAACCAAATCTAAACTACATTATAAGCAGCAGTGGGGCCGTGCTCTTAAAGAACTCGCCAGATTTAAGCAGGTGGGTCATTTCTACTGTCCACTTTTTTAAAGACCGTAAAGTTAATGATATGATCATTGCTTGTTTTCTTAATTGTTTTGTTATTGTTTTGGATTTTGGATGAAAAGCTAAATTCTGTCTTCTCTAAACTATGAAATCCTTTAAATATTTTGTAACCTTTAGTAATTAGGTACAGTCATGGCTTAGGCTTCGCTCACATTAGCATTTACTGGATCTTGACTACAGCTGTATCAAATACAATAATTGTACATCTTTTGACTAATCAACCGAATCTTGGGTTAAATGCTTATTCTGAAAAGCTGAACTTAGGAAAATATTTTGGTGATTAGGATTTTAAAGCTGCACTCAATTAAAGGTAACTACATGCTATCAGGGTTCACATGACCAGTAAATGATGAGAGATCTGTAAATTATATGTTGCAATGTTGATGAGGATTTGCTCGAGTTCAATTTTTTGGAAAGAAGTCCATATGAAGAAAGATTGGTTGTTTTTCCAGTCGAACAAAATTTCTTCACAATATTTCCTCTCGCACATGGGAAATGTTTTAAGTGTAGGCCAATTATTAAAATATGAACATGACTTGTGAAAGATCTATAGTATGTACTGTAAATCCCTCAACATAACCATGGATCAAAAGCAAAGCAAACTGAAGTATCTTGTATCACAAGTATGCACTGGGAGAAGAAAACATCTCAAGACTAATTTTCTATTTCTTACCACATTTACTGCCAAATGTAAATTGAGCTTTTTCTTGTGAGGCATACTGTAAGAAACAGTAAGCTCTGTGCTAGCTTGTTGTTTGCTTTGAAACACTGAACTCCTCCTCAAGTGAACCCTGTAAAGACTAATACTAATGTAAACACAGCAGACTCAAAGGAGCTTATCAGGCCTCGCTAATAACTGTTTAAGACAAAGTCCAGCTGGAAAGTCTGAGTTGTCTTTTTCTCTTGGCCTTTTTTTCTTTTCCTTAAGTGCCAGATATATGTTAAGAAAACACGAGTTGATTAATGACGTACTAAGAGGTCTATAACTTCATATAAAAGCGGGTTATGAATCAGATTTGTATTATGCCAAAGTTTAGTCCACACGTTGTTTAAAATCAAGTTCACATGTTACATGGTACATTTTACAGAGGTGTTTTTGCCCAAGCATCACCTTGATTGCCTGTGAAGTTCAATCAGCTTTTCATGACCACCCATGTAGGGTAAGCAGTTCAGCAACGACGGTTCAGGATTTTAGTTCTACATGTTATGTCAGTCTCGCACAATAGCTTTAAACTATTATTTTAATGAATGAATTATTCTACAATATGTATGAAAACAGTGGGACCTTTGGGTAAAGCTTTGGGCTGGGAAGTTTAAATCCTGGCTTTGACAAGAAGCCACTTTTGGGCCCTTAAGTAAGGCCCTTTACCTTCTCGATTCAATGGGCAACATAATATGGCTGCGCTCTGATCACAGCCTCCAAACAAATTTGGATATAAATTTGGACATAACATTTGAAAACCATGTACACCCCCAAGCAACTCTGATTATTATCTTCTGCCTTTGTCAGATATATTTTGACACGTTTTTGTCTGTTTAAATAGCATGAAATCCCCCTGGTGCTTGAGGTTTTCTTGTCAGCTCACACCATAATGAAAAACTGCAGTTGAGCTGTGGTCTGCAAGCTTTTTTACCCCATCAAGGGAGTCCTCTGTTTGACCCTCTTTGGAGGAGAGCCATGGATCATTCATTGGTCGTTCAGCTACTTTCTTCCTTCTATGTCAAGGCAACCCAAAATATGCTTGTAGTCAATTAATCAAGGTCCTTCACAATTAGTTATGTGCTGGTTAGTTCTTGTTGCCACACACATGTTGTTGTCAGTTTAGGGCTCTGGAAACACTTTGTTTCGCTATTAACTACAGGTAGCAAAGGAAACGCTCGGGCCCTCGGGCCCTTGATAAAATGTCAGGGATAATTATTTTACTGTTTTTCTTCAACACATGCTTGGCTGTAAATGGCGTGACTACATCTTGGTTGGTTTGTTTTTCTAGCAATTTCGGTTCCTTTAAAAGAATAATTGGCATCTAATGCTCCATGAAAATACTAAATTAACTTAGATTATATCTAAACATATCAATTCAGTGGTAAAATTAAGCCAGGCCAGACTCTGTTTGTAAAAACCTACTTTAAAATTCACTCAGGCTTTTTTTATGTCAACAAATGAGGCAGATTATTGATGTGTGGTTTCTTAATGGTACTACAGGACCATCAAGGCAATTTAAGCCTCACATCTCAGCTGTCTCTCATTATCTGGCCAGATCTGAAGGTCACATTAAATTAGAGAGCTATTTAACTGGAACTGGGCAGTATTTCTCCAACGTACTTAAGTAAGAACGTGGAACTGTAAGTATCCTAAATGTTAAGTAGGGATGCTTCTTATGATTAAAATAAAATTGCTTCAAGTTGAGGCCTTTACATAAAGAGTGATCATTCTTTTTATACAAGCGCTCTTGTAAGTATTCTGACATCTTTAAGCTAAGTCAGTGAAAAATGTATGTGGTCCAATTAAGCATTTACAGAAGTCAGATTAGTTTTCTTAAACATTAATGTGATATTTACCAAGTTAACTGTTTATAAGGTGTAGATTACTTGATTATGATCTCATTGTGGTTATATTTACAAAAAGCTGACAGGAATAAAATGACTTGGTGGATTAAAAACAGTTCATTATACTAGCCGACCACTGCTAAGGTATAAATCTTGGCAGTATTATCACAAATATAATTTGTTGTTTGGGTGGTGCTGACTGGGACGAAGCTCTGCAGCGAATTGGCACCCAGTGCATGTATATATGTAATACACTGGGATTTTTTTATTTTGTGCACCAACCCTTATAACACAATTAATTACATATATAGAAATGCAGTAAAATAGTTTTATTATGGTTTATTTCTATTTATAAATGCTATAATTGAATGTTTTATATTAATGCTGCATATTAGCTTGGTATGTAGTATTAGTTTTGTTACATCAACTAAATCTTTGTGATGTGAGACTGGCTGCTAAGTTTCAATGTTTACATGTTTATAATTTAGTTTCTAATAGATTTATTATAACATATAAAGTCTGAAGTTCGGACCTGTAATATGTGTTAAATCTATCCGTCTCGCGCTGTCTAGAGAGAACAAGAGAACGCCATGACACGACTGAAGAAGCAGCAGCAAGAATTGGAGCACATGAGGCTGCGCTATCTGGCAGCCGAGGAAAAGGAAGCTGTCAAGAACGAGAAACATGAGCTTGAAGACATCCGCAACGAGCTGAACAGGTACGAGTCACCGCAATATCCATACCCACTGCTGTTCTTTTTTACTTGCTTTACATTTTTGGCCTGAATTTGCTTTATTGAAAGCCAAAGCCGGTCCACTCAGAATGTGAAAGCAAAAGTCAAAGGGAGTGCCATGAAGTAGACACTAAAACTGCAATAAAATGAAGCATAAAAAATAATAACAGAAAATGATGATCGTGTTAGACAGTACATGCGTATGCCATCAACACACATCCCTTCTGTTTTTAAAAAGACGATGCAGCTTCATCTGTGTGTGTGAGAGAAATTATCTTGTTGACTTATAAGTAGACACGTTTGTTTGTAAAGCAGCATCATCCGAAAAAGCTGAATTGAAATGATTTTTGGAGTTTGATTTTTTGATTTTTGAAGACTCATAAATACAGAAGAAGCATCATGTCTTAAGTGTGTAGCAATGTTGCCTCACAGCAAGAAGATCCTGGGTTCAATCCCAAATGGTGGGGGGTCTGGGTATTTTCTGCCTGGAGTTTGCATGTTCTCCACATGTCTTCATGGGTCGTCCGAGTGAGTTTAATTGGAGATACCAAATTGTCCAAAACTGCGTTTAATATGGACCTGTGAACTGATCAATCTTGTAAAAGTAACTACAGTTCCTGTCATGAATGATCCAAACGTGTAAATGTGATGTTAAAATCAAATCAAAAGAAGCATGTAGTCACATGAACCCAGATATTAGGGAAACACATATGTGAGGATTGAGTAAGAAAATGGGGTAAATATACCCTGTGTTGACTCCTAACAGAAGCAGCCAATAAATAATTAAATTGAATTTATTTTGATGAAGGTATTTTATTTGGGGATTCAGAGTGGGTAGAAAGGCTAATTGGTACTATTGTTTTTAAGTAATTTAAAAAATACATGTTTATAAGAATTACTATAAAATACTTTTCAACTATTACTATGATGCATGGAGATAGAACTACACGACTTCAAAATACATAAATATTAATTCTGATTCATGCTCACCTGTTTTTCTTTGGACTCTATCCGTTAAGTCTTTTTTTATTGGTGTATTTTTGGATTTAGGTTATACTTTAATTGTAATGCTTTTATTGTAGTAATTTAATTGTAGTAGTCATTGTAGTTGCATCTGTAGTCTAGTGATTCAGGTGCTGGTCTAGTAATCCGAAGGTCACCGGGTTTAAACCTCACCACTGCCTGGTTGCTTCTGTTGGGCCTTTGAGCGAGGTTTTTAACCCTTATTGCTCAGACTGTAGCTGTACTGTAAGTCGCTTTGGATAAGGGCGTCTGCTAAATGCTGAAAATGTAATACTTTTAGTGTTGTTATACTTTCATTGTAATACTTTTATATATTTTATTATATTAATTATACTGATATAACTACAATGTTGTTATTTTATACTGTTATTGTAAATCTTTTCCTGTAATAATTTTGGTGTAATACTTTTGTAGGTTAAAGCAGCAGGACGAGAAGAAAACATGGAAAGAGCCGCCTAGCGTATCCCTGAATGAGAGTGCAGACGAGCATCTCGGCCGGCTGTTGGAGGAGAGAGACACGCTGCTGCGGACGGGCGTGTACACACACGAGGACCGGATCATAGCTGAACTTAACCGGCAGATTCAAGAGACCATGGCCGACAGACATGCAACCTGAGTTCTGAACCGTCTTTACTTTACACTAGTAGAGACACTGATGTGAAGGCCACATTCATTCCTGGGGGTCACGGAAGTGCCACAGTTCCAAATTAGATTATAGAGTTTTATTATAGAGTATTTTAGAGGAATTTGTCTTTTGGTAATTCTTTTATTTACAAATCATTTTAATTATTTTTAAATCCACAGTCGGACCATGAAGAGCGACGCCCGTTTGCTGTAGAGATCATGCAATACTGTGAATGAGATTTCAGCAGGTGGCGCTATCTCTCAAGAAATAGTCCAATTTATACCGTTAACCGATTAATGAATTCACTGACATGGTCTCTAGTAATTAGTGCGGTTCGACTCCTGTTTCCTTTATTGTTTCTACTGACTGTTTATCTAATAAATAATTTATTTTTTCCATGTGAGACTTAACTAAAGTCTTTGTGTTGTTTTGGAGCCAGTGGATAAAACAACACTTCAAGACCAGACATTGTTTAATGCACAGCAGTTGCTTTGGAAAGTCTAAAATCTTTATTTTTTTATTATTGTGTGCTGTGGCTAAAGTAAAACATTGCATGTTGAAAAAAGCCATGTACTAGGATTAAACATTCATATTTGAGGCAAATTTTTATTTGATAGTAATACATGGGTGTCATCATGGTGGCTTGGTGTGAAGCACTGTCTACTCACAGCAAGAAGTTCTTGGGTTTAATCACCAGGTGGGGTGGTTTGGGTCCTCTCTGTGTGCTGTTTGCATGTTCTCCTCATGTTTGTGTGGGTTTCCTCTGTGAGCACCATTTCTTTCAACAGTCCATTGTAGACACTGAATTGTTTACATGTTTACATTGGCATATACGTTAATGTTTGTGTCTGACCTGTGATGGACCTTATTTTGGTGTAGCACCCATTAAAATCACTCCAGCATCGGCATCTGTACTGAAATAAAACACAACCAGATCAGATCAAGCCCAGAAGGACAAAAAATGCAGAAGCCCATCACTGAATTAAAGCTGAAAAGAAGCATAACCATCAAGCATCGGTTCCCTCTGACTGGCATGATTATGTACCTCATGTCTTCTGGTCGATCTTCATGAACAGGTGGGTCCATTAATTATCGAATTATTCTAATAATAAACATTCATGTATTTTGCTAACATCATCGATGTATGAAAAAATATGTATATACACAAGGGTCAGTTGTAGCCCAGTGGTTAATGTACTGGCCTTGAAAGGCCACAGGTTCAAGCCTCACCACTGCCAGTTTGCTGCTCTTCGACCCTTGTGCTATGCCCTTAACCCTCAATTGCTTAAATTATATACTGTCATACTAAGTCGCTTTGAATAAAGGCATCGGTTAAAGCCTGTAAATGTAATGTTTGCTGCCATCTTTCAAATGTAAATAGATTGTGGGGGTTACAAGGTTAATGTATATAGATAAATCTCCATTGTGGACAAGTTAATCTCAATGTGATCTCACAAATACAATCTGTCTTACATTTGACATCCTCGAGCACCACAGACTTACTTCCTTCCTTAAGCGCTTATCCAGTCAGGTTGGGCGCTAAAGCATTTTCCAGTTTTTTCAATGGTTGGTTGCGATGCACACAGAAACACCCTGCACAGGGCACTAGTCCATCACAGGGCGCACACACAACCAGACATGCACCATCCTGCCAAAACTGGCTCATTATTGACAACAAAACATCCTAGCAGAATGCCAAGTCATCGACAATACCAGGAAAAAACTTCTTCAGTGCTTTTAATATGAAAGACCCATTTCAGCACAATAATCCACAAAAAGATTTTGAACTTTCTAAATCACCTTAATATTAAAAGCCAAACATAGCACAATAACATTTATCCAGCTTTAACTTGTCTAAACCTTTAATGCCATGTACATAGCCTATTCAAGCTAGAAAAAAAACACACATACACATCCAGGGCAATTTAGTATCTCCGGTGCATGTTTTCGGACTGTGGGTGAAAACCCATGTTACCCACCATGCAGCTACTCAGTCACAGATTGACTAAGAAATTGCATTTTTTGTTGGCTCGATTCTAATGCCCTCACGCAGGCTTTGCTGATCCAGCTTCAGAGCAGTGCAAGACATATCAACTACACTATCTGTCTGAGAAGAGCAATCCTACTGTGTGAAGCTTCTGGAGAAGATAATGACGTATAGCTTGTTTAAGGCACTTACGAGGACAGTTCGTCAGCAACAGCTTACACAGCTGATAGAGATACAGCCCTATCTACACACGTTTAGAACATTGCACTCCAGGCATGTGGGATTCATGTCCATCTGCAGCTTTGTGCCCTACTTCTCACAGAACACTGATCCTGCCTCTCAGCTGGCACTCACTCCTCAGTCCTGTTACAGGTCTCAATGCATCATTCAGTTATTGTTTTAATGCCTTCAAAAGTGTTCTACAAATTGTATCATTATTTAATCACTTTAATGTTTGATGGCATTGGTCAAACATTTTGTTCATCATAAACTGAGCAGACAACTTTGATATTTTACATTTCAATCATGTTAAGTATTTCAGGATCCGAGTTTTGATTTTTATTATTATATGCTCAGAATTTTTAATACTTTCACTTGTGTTTCAAATTGTACATGACATGTCAAATAGAAATTAGATCTTAATCAGATTCTCCATCATCCTTGCTTGTAAATGATTCAATGACCTTTTCACACCCAGTCATAATTGCCCTATATGTATCTAGCTACTAGAATGGATAAACCAGTGCATTGTACCTCTGATCCCAAGCATGGATAAATAAATAGGGTTGTGTCAGGAAGGGCATCGACCAGGAAAAATATGCCAAATCAAATAATGCAGTTCATGATCTGCCCTTTTTCAATTGCCATTTAGAAGTTAATTCAGACCTCACTGGGCTCAACTTTGTATGATGTAAAACCAAAGCCACATTAGACCTATAATGGCAATCTAGAAAGATGGTCCCACCACCAACAAAAACCAGATGCAGTACATCCTGGACCTGAGAGAAAATATACATAGTTCACTTTAATGACAAATATATGTCACAGGCCCAAATTTATCTCCAACTTAAGCACACCAGGAGATAAAGTTCCAGTATTGCTTCCTACATCTGCCTTAATAATGCTCACCAACAGTATATATGATCACTTTGGATGTTCGTTCGTTTACCAACCCCCTGCCTGGATGTTGATTCTTCATTATTTAAGCTAGTATATCATTGGCATTTTCAGCCTGTATAAACATTTAGATTTTTCCTTTCTTTTATCACATAATAGCAAAAGAAATATGAATGCTGACAGTAAATATGCAATCTCCTGCTTTATCTGGAGTCCAAAATGCACATGCACATATTTTCGGCATTATAACTGCACTCTGTGGTGGGATTGTTGACATGACTGATATAATAGCTTTCATGCAGGACTTGTGAACTTGTAACCTTGCAAAGTTGGATCACGGCAGCAAATAAGCGACGGTTGGAAAACCTAAACTTGGTTTTGTCATTGGTTTCACTCTCCAGGTGCATTATTGGACACAGTCTAGTGAATGTTCATGCCCTTGGTTTCAGAATATTTAGAATCAGACTATTTTAGAAGTCCATGTCAGTACACTAAACTAAATTTGAAATGTACTGAAAGAACCTTGGATTTACTTTTTTATTTGAGTAAACCTTGAGTGATCAGTCAAAATCAGAGAGAAGGGATAGAAAACAACACATTTTTAACATGATTTGTTTTTTGGAAGAACTTTTATTTTACTAATTGCTTTTTGTGACCTTGCTATTTAAATAGTTGTGTCTGATAAGAGTTTTTTCCAAGTAATGACGAGGAAAAGCAATGGTTTGTTTTAAAGTGTGGAAACTCGTATTTAAGAACCCTCATATTTGCAACAACATGAAATTCCAAGACAGTCAAGCCTCACTTGTCAAAAGCTCAATTCCTCATGTGTGTTTTCAAAATAATTTTCTTCTGAGATTTTGTGGAGTCTGTGAGCTGTTCTGCATTTCACAGGTCTGAGTTCCCACGCTGAACTGCAGTGATTAATGCCTGAAAGTGTAACTATTTGTTTTACAAATTTGTAATACTCCTCTGGGAGCAATTTTCTCCAATCTTAAAATTGTAGTCATTATTAAGCAAGAGACGTTAGGTACATTTCTTTTCACAATTAAAAATGAGAATGTGTAAATCAGACTCTTGAGGGCTCCTGTGTACTGAATATGTCCATGTGTGTTTGTCCAGCTAAAGATAAATGCGCCACATTACACATTACCTTAATCCAATGTAATGGAATGTTCCCACGCCAAAGCTACGTTTTGTGTATATCAACAATGCAGCGTGGTCTTCCTACTTCTCAATAACTCATACATCTTGCTCTGTCGAGAGTTCACTTTCTCTGGAGGCTGAAATTACCAGAACATTCCTTGTCTTTTAGAAACAGAAGTTCACAGACATGAGACAGTTACATCAAATGCAATTTGTAAACTCTTCTTTATGGAAATGTAATTAAAAACAGCACAAAACACAAATGTCTATGGAACACACAAAACTCTAGGAAGGGAAAAAATAATTTGCTCTCCATAAGCAAAAAGGTGAAAATATTTATCAAAGCTTGATCGACAAAATTAAGAGCTGATTTAATTTAGACTCCCCCCACCACACACACAACAAAAATGTATATAATATGAGTTTAACAGATGACTTTTGTTTTTTTTAGCTAGATGGACCTGGGTAGGACTTCACGGCGGGGTAATGCTAGGTGAAGTTGTGGCAGTGTCGACTACTGTAGTGGCTGTTCAGTCAGACGTTTCCCAAAGTCTTCTGGATCGGTTCGATTTGTAAGTGTTACCAGGGAAAGTTCCCAAACTGTCCACAGCATGTTAATAGTTATTATACAAACGTATATCTTGTGAAATATTTTGGTGAATATGTGTTTGTTCTATTACATTTTGATTGTCTGTG
>JAYDZF010000002.1:3015708-3033647 GCA_034509105.1 Microcambeva barbata
CCCTATAGGTGATTGGTGTGTGTATATGTGTGTCTGTTTTGAGATGGACTGGTGCCCAGTCCAGGGTCTTTCTGTGTATCTTGCACCCATTAAGAAGCAGGGATAGGCCCCATGTGACTCTGATTGGATAAGCAGTTAAGAAAGTAAGTAATGAAAGTGTGTATAGAAACTGTGTGTATAGATGCACATTTAAGTAGATCCACCCACCACTGAAAGCAATTCAGACACACCAGATACGTACACATACAGTATTGCTCTTTTTCTTCATTTAATATCTGGTAACAAGCATAGTTATTTCACATGGAACTTCTCCTACCATCCGTCTCATATTTAAATAATCTCCACTGTTACATTTAGGAGCGTTATCCAAATGAAATATTAAATAACACAATTTAAAAGTGCCAAAAAGCATGATATGAGAGAAATATAATTCATAATGTACATTTTTACAGAGGATATTTCTGTGAAAACAACTGCTTTCCCTAAAAATCCTGTTTATTAAGTTATACAGATACTGTGCAGCCATTGAAAGGGCATCATCTGTGCACCCTTTAACCTTTGGTTTTATTAAACAGAGTATATTACTGAAAAGGATCAAAGCAATGAACCATATTTTTGGTGTCGTTGCTTACTCTCCAGCTTTTCGTTTCTTTTTTAACAGAACCATGACTCTTCTAGTCATGAATAAATAAGCTTACCTTCCCCCTCAATTTTGAGCTCAGCCCTCCCCTACCCCAGCACGTCCAGTTCCGTATCTGTGTCAGGATCAATACCTCTTAACATCTTACTTATTTTATTACTGCTTTTGGTTTTCTAGGGCTGATTGAGAGTTTCTCCGAGGAAATCTTTGGTTTTGCTTAAGTGTCTGTGACATTTAATCATGACTTTGCCTCGCCGTTTAATTCCGGCGTGGTCAATCAACTAATCCACCTCGATTGATTCGCTGCTATCGCTGATGGGCTTGCACTCGTTGGGCATCCGCTGGTGTCTGCTGAGCTGCGTGGCCTGTGTGAAGCTCCTCTCGCACCGCTCACACCTGGACATGAAGAAAACACAGACAGCACACTTAGTAAGGGCCATCAGACGTTGCAAATCAGCCCAAGCTGCCTTAATGACAAGTGACACTTGAAAGTGTCCAGGAAGCTTACTGGGCCAGAAAGGTGTAATTGCTGCCCACACCTTAGAGCCTTGATGCCTATGATGAGTGAAAGCTCGGATGCCTCACAACATGGGGCCCTGTCAATAATCTGAGAAGAAGGGGTGCCCCCAGAGAGGCCTGTCGAGATAAGGGCCCGCATCATTGTCACTTACAATAGATAAAGAACAAAAAAGAGTTTCGGGAGGGTGGATTTCAAAGGGGAACAGCTCCTGATGGTTTGTACTTAGCAGAGCTGAAAGCAGTGATAGCATGTACAAGAACTACAAATGGAAACTCTGATAGCAGGTGTTCAGGCATAGCTAGTCTTTGTATCAGTGCGTCGACTGAATGTTATCAATCTGAATTTTGAAGAAGAGTAGATAATCAAAAACTCTCACTAACCAGACATATAGAACAGCTATATTTTATATTCCTATCACATACCATTGCTGTGTGTGTGTGTGTGTGTGTGTGTGTGCTACCTGGCACCAAACCTATCAAAAATAGCTAATGTTATGTGGTTTGTTGTTCTAAACTCTGTAAAGCTGCTTTGTGAAAATGTCTATTTTTAAAATAGAAATAAAATTAACTTGACTTATGTTTTGCCTCTCCGGAAAAGCTGGGTTTTTGGTGTTTTTCATTGGACAGCGATCCAAGCCTGCTTTGGGATCAAAGTTCAAGGTCTGTTATTATCAGAGGGGCCTTTATCAGGGGCTGCTTGGCAGGGCTGGGATTCAAAACTTCAACCTTCCAAGTGAATGTCAATGAGGAAGGACTCATCTATTACTTGTTCCAAAAAAAACAAACAAGCTATTAAAAGTACCTTTCTCTTTATTTAGGGTTTTGTTTGAACTGAATGAGTTGGGTTCAGTCTTCAGTATAAGGAGTTGTCCCAAATCCAACTTTAACCCTAGCCAAAACTCAACTTAAAACCCAAAACCTAGCCCCAACCCTAACCCATACTTAAAACCATAGTGCCAACACTAGCACTACTTCAGACTCAATATATTAATAATAATAATAATATATTTAATATTGTTGTGTTACTGAACCTCAAGTGCCATTCAAAGCTTGACTTGATGAAGAAAAGGGGGAATTTCAGAATGTGAAATTTTGTGTACTCTTTTCTCATTTAAAAAAAGTTAACAATCATTCAAACATAGATTCTTACTTGTATTACATCTTACAAAATATTTACGAAAGGTGACGTTGTATACCATGCATGCTTCTAAACATGTCACATCTGCCCCACATTATACTCTGCAAAGTCAGCAATTAAGTGTATCTATTAATAATTGTTCCACAAAACCCTTACGGATGTAATATTCTGCAATCTGGATTAGGAAGAGCTCAGCTCTGCAGTTCATGTCTGTACAAATACACTTCAGCACAAAGAAAGGAAAAATGCCAGCCTTCTCCTATCAAGCACATCAGCTCAATGAGAATAACTCAGGCATATTGATTGACTAAAGATTTCTGGGGTGTATTCATTAATGTCTTTGTGAGCTTCTTCCTCTGGAGCTTCTGAAGTGCTGATGACACATTTGTGTATCACTGATTGCTTATTAGATCGTTGACTTGTTACTGGATTGCTTTGCTCCCCAAACTCCTCTTCACACTACAATCACTTCATGCCAAACATTTTACAACAACAATGAGATAAACATATTTTCATTCATTCTTTGTTTTGCAACTTCGTTACCCTGGACAGAGTCATGGGTGGGGCCCTTCCTGATACAACCCTTCCTGGGCTTGGAACAATGCACTACATTATGCATTCAAGGTACCTACAGGACAATTCAGTGTCTCCATGTCTGCCTGCATGTTTTTGGACTCCCAGAGGAAACCCACACAGACACAGGGAGAACATACAAACTTGCTTACAGAAAGGACTCGGACTGCCCCACTTGAGGATCAAAACCAAGACCTTCTTGCTGTGAGTGCAACCGACTAAGCTATTCTGCCACATATTAAATACATTTTTATAAAGACATGTTAAAAATAAAATTACAAAAGGTGTTTAAATAGTCATGCAGTTACTATTTTTGATCCAGTTTCTTGTTTTGATCTTTTCAGCCTTGAAATGGCCGTTTCAGTTGGTTTGTTTAAAAAATATATATATTTTCTAATATTATAAATGTTGTTTCTCTCCCTAAGTGTTCAACATTTTCACAACTTATTGTATTTCAGGTACACTATGTGTAAAACTAAATTAAATAAACAGCTTTTAGTACAGATACTTTAGAAAGAAAGCTTTATTAAAACCTTAACCTGTAAGTGGTGTTGTAAAAAAAAACAGCTCGTGTCAAAAGGGTCACGTGTAAGTAACATCCCATTGACTTCCATTAATCCATTAAACACTCTGCATGTTTAGCTTGTTCAATTCTATTTAAAGAAATCTATGCAGCGAGCATATTCCCTCCCACCGATCAAAGGCTTCAGCCAAAATGGGAATTCCAGACGCAGACAAAAATATTTTGCTCTCATGAGTCTAAATGGCTAAAGGAATGTCAGTGCTTATAACACCAGTATGGTCCAAATTCAGCTCGACTGTTGTATCACATCATGAGTTTAACTTGAGCCAAGTCTGTCATTGAGTAAATGTTAGTAAATTATGAATACTAGTAAACTGTATTGTAAGATTGATTAAGATACTATTAAGAACTATATTATCTGAATGAATTCAGAGAGCCGTGTCTTTCTGTGTTTTGCAATTTCTCTCTCTCAGAGTCACCAGCTCCTCTGTAAGCATGTTTTATTCTACTGAAATAAATACTAGTTTATAGAAAATACAGCACGGCTCATTTTTTGCCAAACACATACTTAATTGTAATACTAAATAAATAAATAAATACTAAATATATTTTTTCAGGACTGTATATATAATGATGTATTTTGAAATGGCAGACACTTTAATTGGGTGATAAACTGTCTATTTTAATAATTATGATTTATATATATATATATATATAAGAATATGCAAAAAAACTAATTTAGAAAAGTGCAGAAACTATTAAAATGTGAGCTTTTTGAACATTTTTAAACAGTTATGTCTAAACAAATGATGGACTGGCCTGGTTAATTTAATATAGTGGTTATTATAACTGTTTATAGATGTGTTTGAATTTGAAGGGGAGGGTTTCTCTATTTCTGCTTAGACTTGTGTTTTACGAATATATATATATAAATGAATGAGTGGCTAAGAGGCGGTGGTACTCACTGTTACTTACTTGAATGGCTTCTCTCCGGTGTGTGTGCGGATGTGGTTGTTGAGAGTTGTGGCACCGGCGAATGCCCGGCCGCAGTAGCCGCACTTGAAGGGCCTGTCGCTGGAATGTGTTACCACGTGGTTGCGCAGCTCTGAGGGTTGAGAAAAAGACTGGGAGCAGTGTCCACACTGATACGGTCTGCAAACACACACACACACAAACAAGGAACAAATCAGTGACATCCCTGCTGTTACCATGGAAGCATGACCTCTCATCAACAACAGGGCAAGGGACCCAGTCCGGGCCATTTATCAATATTTTTCCTCTCTCTGAGGGTTAGCATGGGGTTCCTTCTGTATTTCAGTTCACAGTTGCATAGCTACAGCCATAATGACTGTTAATTATTAGCCCAGTTTCAGTTCATCACGTAGTGCTGATAACAAATCACAAATTTATTGACAATTAGGGACGACAAAGGAAAGCACTTACGGGCATAATTAGATGAATTGACAATTCAGCGGTGCCATCAATTATGTAATGTATTTATAGAGAGAGAGAGTGAGAGAGATTGGTTTAAACTTCATGCATTTTATACTGTTTAACTAGAAATTGTGACTGAAGTTTTTCTGTTGGGAGATGCATTGATTGTGAATATTTTAACATGATAAATGTTTTGCGAGTATTTACTACGGCAGCACTTGTGATTAATGTCAACATATTGTTTATTGCCGCACTGGGCCCTGCCGCGGCACAATAGTCAAGATAAATGGCCTGCTGAACTGCGTCTCTCCCGAAAACATACACAAGCCTTATATAAACCTCTGAAATACTCCAGGTAAAATAAAAATGTGACAGAAGGCCACCAGCGGATGAACATCCATAAGTGTCTGTTCTGTAAAGCAGCACCGAGTTTGACTTGATTCGACTTAAATAGCGAGTGTTTATTGTGTGAATCAATATTGTAATTAATGGCTCTGTGGAAGGCTTCACACATTATAGAAATGCAACTATATTTGGACAGCAGTGATGACTGGTGTGCTCAAACCAGAAAAAAGACATGAAAAACACCTCTTGCTCAGAGACATGAGTAAAGCACACGATCAACCCCCTTTATTTGTGATGGCGAGCCAAAATAATTTATCCTCTCTGAAATGTACGTATAGGACAAGGATCAATAAATATGCATAGGCCAAAGCTCATAAAGCATATCTGAGAACATTTTTAAAAGATTCCCAGGGTCATTTATGGCACTGGCTTTAACTCCGAATACCAACAGATTCCAGATTCCCTTGTTCAGCTAAATTTTATCTGCACCCCAGGGTCATAAAGTTTATTATTGACAAGGCTTCACATCGACTTCAACTCCTAGGGTATCCCAGCAACATTTTTCTTGTCTATGAATATTAGTTTATTGAATAAGTGGCATCTGTTTTCCTCTGCATCACCGTTAGAGTGGGTATTTCTTTGTGACAGCAGCTACTGATTTATAGGTTTGTATGCACCCAAGAAAAATAGTGCTAAGCAAAAATTTTTCCAATACGTCCTGGGCTGTATTTAATTAGGTTTAGAGATGTTACACACAGTAAATTCGATGATGGTCTGTGACGCAAAACTGTGTGTAAATTGTCGATTTTACATTCCGTAAAGAGTTATGCAAGAAATTTCCATTTACTCGGCTTTTATACCGTCCTCTCAGATATTGTGCTAGTCAGTAACCCTGTAATGAATATCCATAATTATGGCACATAAATGTGCTTAGCTAGCCATAGAACTCCTTCCTAATGTATCATATCACCTAAAATGCTCAAGAATTGCTCTGTACAACTAACACAACACACAATACAATAAAAAATAGACTTTGTGCTTTCTGAATTATTGTCGAGGTTAAGATATAAAAAGATCATAAAAAGTTAGTGTGGTAATTAATTCGTTTTATTTTATCTGTTTATTCTCAATGAACACACGTTTAAAACATTTTACCGAGCATATTAAACTTTTAATACTAAGATCTATAAAACACCAGCAATGATGCACTGGGCACTGGTTTCAGACAAACCACACACTTTCTGGGCAGTGACTAAGAACTGACGTAATGACTGAAAGTGTAATGTTCTGTAAAGAATTATTGTCATGTTAATGGCCTTGCTTATGGTGCCAAAGCTATTTGGCCCACGACTGAACCCTACTGAACCCTACCACTGCAAACTTTACAGTCCTATAAGCCATTTCTCCAGAGCAAGTATACATTGGGTGCAAACTGTAAGTAGCAAAGACAGCTGCACAGCAGGTAGGGGTTAGATACATATTTTGCGCTCAGTCCTTTACTACCACAGACTGAATTCTATTTTGAAGGAAATATTGTTATTTAATCACTTCATATCATTAGCCATCCCTAGAATCTCCAAGGGTTCATTCTGTGGAAAGTAACAGCCATTTGAAACACACACCGGGATAAAATTTAAGAACACATTATACAAGAATATAATTAACCAGGGGGGTCAAATTCATTTTCACACATGACCATGTGAGCATTGTTAGCCCTCAAAGAAGTGATTGTAATATATCTTACTGTGATTGCAGTCTGATTTTGAATTCTTGGTCAATGTGTTGTTTTTCTTTGAGGCTAAATTCTGTGTTTGGAGTCAACATACTGATTTTTTTTTTATAATGTGTGTCTACATTTATTTTGAACTCCTTTATTACAGACACAGCCCCATGACATTCCTGATGTTCTTAAAGTCATAGCCTAGTGGTTTACGTACTGGACTAGTTATCTGACTTTTTATTTACTGGATGTTCTGAATTAGAACTTTTTTCAAACTTTTTTTTAAACATGAAGAAATGGGCAACAATTGGTATTTATGTTGAAGATGTAGAGATTTTTATTGCCCATTAAGATAATTTAACTAAGTCGTTCAAATATTCAGGAGAACTATAAAACATATCCAGTCAACTAAGTATACATCTAATGTCCAATAATTTACTATAAACAGACAAAGGTCAAATGTGAACTGCTTCTGTGTCAGACCTTATCAGAATATTGTAATTTACGATGTGGCTGAGCTAGCTAAGTAGCGTCGGTGTTGATTTATTAATGTGGGAGTTACCTGTCAGGGTTTTGTGTGCACACGTGCATTTGGAGAAGAATGCGCTGGGTGAAGGTTTTGAAGCACTGGCCGCATTTCCACAGGTGCCAGTCACTGAACTCGCTGTTGAGTTGGCTGGTGGATGTGGGACTAGCCAGTATCCTCTGGTTTTTGGAATTGAGTTGGTTAAAGCCAGACTCATTGGCTGCCTTGTCCAGCAGAGAGAAGCTTCTCGAGCAGGGTGAGTGAGGGAACACCATGGAGCGCTGCAGTATAGTGGAAGGAGAGGATTTCGAGGTTTTGCTGAATGGCTGCAGACTGTCTTGTCGGGACATGGCCTCGATTACAGTAGGCGGCACATTCACTGTTCAGAGAAACACAAATAATCAATTTTGAAAGGTGGTACCATGGAGAACAACAATGCCAAAACTAATATTTACACATTAAAAACAAATGAGTTTATATTTAGTCTATAGGGTGTAGTTTGTGCTCTTTTGAAATATTAAATACACAGAAAACAACATTAAATATACTACAATATTTCATTTATAGTGTACACTTGTACAATGCATCAGAAAATCTGTATTTAAGGCATTTGTTTCATACCAAAATAATAAATAAAATAATTTTGTGATGGTACACCTATTCGGTTGAATTAATCATTTTAAATACTTACATATAAATGACCTTGTGGATAAAACTAATCATAAGCTTCAGCTTATTTGTTTCTTTTAATTCATCACCCAATTTTTGGCTGATCCCATAATTAGCTGTTATATAGATAGTGGATCATTCTCATCAGTGACATTAGCATTTTATGTTCATGGTGTGTGTTGTACTGGTATGAGCTCTAAATGAGCAACAATGTTATTTTATTTAGTGATCAAAAGAGTTCACTGAATAAAGAGTAGAGGAAAATCCAGTTTATCTCTCCTTAGCAAAAGTACATTTTTCGTAATATAACATGCTGAGAACACAAATCCAACCATATGACTTTAAGATAAGACATATGTCAGCAGAGCCAGCAGTTCTTATTTTATTAAATAAATGATACATTCTGTCAAGATTTAATGTTAAAATGATTAAATGTTAAATGTCTGCAGATGAGAATCTAGCCATAAAGTTAAAAATCAGCTTAAAGTGTGTCTTGAAGTCAATCTTTATTTGTTATGAAGCAAATTGCAGGTAAAGCTGATTGATTGAGCCAATTCCAAGATTATTTGTTAATAATACGACTCTGAACAAACAGTAGCCTTATTATACAATTTAGGTTCCCTTGTGTAGCTTGTAATGAATTAAACGTTTTCAAGCTAAATTTCTCTACTTGTCACACTTTATTTTTAAGTATTTTGGTGTTTAAATTACAGGTTGGATTTTTTTTAACTACTACTACAGTCCAACATCTACAAGATGATAGCGTTCTGACCTTGTGAATCTTTTTTTCGG
Source organism: Microcambeva barbata (assembly GCA_034509105.1). NCBI lineage: Eukaryota > Metazoa > Chordata > Actinopteri > Siluriformes > Trichomycteridae > Microcambeva > Microcambeva barbata. The sequence goes on from JAYDZF010000002.1 coordinate 3,024,588, forward strand.
TTCCCGTGACGCATTGATCGCTCTGTACACTTTGGAGAACAGCTTGAAGTGAAAGAGTTGTCTAAACAGCGCAGCCACCAGACTGAGGTTATAAAATGTCTCTCATGTAAACACTAAACTGTCAGACTCTGTCAGATGTCCAGCCGTCCCTCTGGGCAATGGGCTTAATAAACACGAGTTCTGACTGTATGGGGTAAATGTGTATTTATGTTGAGTAAGTAATGTACGTACAAGAAGAACATGAACTGTGGACCTAAGCTCTCGAACACAGCAGCTCTTATCCAGTGTTATCAATGTGATTAAAAAAAAAAGTATTTTACCCATCAGGGGTATTTAGCCCACATGACTTGTGACATAGCAGTGCTGATCCATGGCAGTACTTACAGTTTTCATCTTGTGCGATGCACTGCAGTGGGATGCCAAAAAAGGAGGTATAACTGTCGTTGTACCAGACCAAAAGCTCTGTTCCTCGAGGAATGTCTATACAAGCCCGGTAGAAAATACACGATCTGGAAAAAACATTTCACAACATGATAATGAGATAAAACAATCCAAGAACACAGATGCACCCATGAGGGTGGAGAACGATTAATTTATTCATAAAATAAACAAATATGTAACTACTGCTGTCCAATGAAGAAACGTGTATTTCACTTTTACTACCGTACATGATTCAATTCAATAATTAATTTGTAATATGCGCTTCCTTTTACTTCACATAGACACACATTTCTGTGCTTTAGGTTGTAGACTATCTAGTATCTACATACACTATTATATAATACAAAAAAATCTTAGGCAAAAGTGTAATGACTGTTATTATTTATCAGTTTATTATTAGTGATGTAAGAAAATTTAGACATGTCTGAGGATTACATTCACATTAGGTTGAAGTTTCCATCATTTTGAGCTTGCTAACATTTGTAAGCTTTCAATGCCCTCATTCCATTTAAAATGCCAAAAAATGTGACAAATCATATACTTCTGGGTTTCTTGACAGTAACACATTTGGAAGACATAAGTTTATATTCTAAAGGGGTGACATGGTGACTGAGTGGGAAGCATTTTCACCTCACAGGTTAATTGGAGACACAAAATTGTCCAATAGGTACCTAGTAACTAAGATGCATAAAACAGTAAATCATAGTGCCCGATTCAAGCCTGGATATATAGAGAGAATATATAATATATACTGGATATACAGAAGATATATAATCTAAAGTTTTAAACTTAATTTTTAAGCTGAGCTACAATTACCCAACGGCATTGTATTGTGTGGTGAACTCTTTTGTTACAAAGTAATGAGGAAAGGGTAAAAACAAATGCAGGTATATGAGATGGCCTGGACTGTAATAATACACAGGACTATAAGCATGCAGTATGCAGAGAATTCTTTCTCCTAAATTCCCAGAAGCTCTGCACTGGGAGTCGGGGTACACTACAAATATTTGATAATAGGCTTCAGTGGTCTCTGCAGAGCTGTAGAGGCCTGTGAATTTTATTAATTTCTTTCACCAAGACACCAAAATAAAACAGAGGCCTAGACTATAAATCAAAAAATATCATGACCCATGAGAAAAAAAAAACTAAAAAAGACATAAAAACACAATATACTCTGTACTTTATATCCTTGTACCAGTTCATCTCTCAGTTTGGCTTCACTTAACATAAACACTGGTGCACACAAATAAATGTACTCGGACTAAATGACTCAGTTGGTTGCTGAAAGAGGGCTGTTTTTGGAACGATGGGTGGTCCTGCACACTTTTTGAGGAGGTTGGACAAGTGTAAATGAACACCATCTCTTACAAGGCTGCTGTCACACTAAAACGTGCACCCAATTCTGCACCGGCCAGAAACATCAAAGGCCATTTTTTCTCCTTCGTCTTGGATAATATTTCCAGCGTTGACATATATTTAGTATTGTGGTTGGATGAGTCATAAAGACAACGGTGGGGTGTCCCCAGTGCAAGCGAAGTAAAGTACATGCCAGTGGACATTATTGTCAAGGCAAAACAAAACAGCCAGCTCAGACCTGATAAATCATGACCCGCTTTGAAGAGGATTCCATTTAGATATTGCAAATCATAACACACAGAACTAAATCCAGCTGACGGAGAGGACATTCCACTGCACGCCATTGGCTGGAAAACGTCCTCACAGCTTGCTCTTAATGTACAGTTCGTGTATAAACAACAGAACTGTATATGAAAGAGCCGAGTATCACCTCTGAAGTGGCCTGAAGCAATCCTCTACAGTGAAGCTACTTAGAGCTCTTAAAGACTGCCAGGCTGAACTATGAATCGACACCAGGCAAAGTGCTTTGTAAGTACACACTTGAGACCCTTGAAGACAAAAAGTGACATGGTGTACAACGTAATCCTTTAGCTGTTAGCACAGATTAAGAGTCTAGATTCTCTATTGACATGATAGGTTCACCAAATTCAAACCTCAACCTGATCAACTAGGGAAAAGGTGTCTGTGTTAATGAAATGATTATGTCATCATTATAATCAATAAGCGTAATTCTCTATTACGTCCCTGCACTTTATCTGTAAATAATAACAATATTAATATTTTGCACTTCTGGTTAGATTCTGACTGCATTTCATTGGCTCTATACCTGTACCCTGCACAATGACAATAAAGTGGAATCTAATATAATTTAAGAAATGATAGACTTGATGGCAAGATTCATGAACAGATACAATTTAATCTGGACTATAAAGCTATTTCAGAGTTTAATAAAAAGTAAAACACACTGCTGGATAAACTGAACATGATGCAAAAGTTGAACATTCTTAAAATTGATTTCACAGAGTTTAATGAAGGTAATGAAGAGCTACATTTAGGATAGGCAGGATAAATTCACTAGTAGTAAAACTAAAGTATAAATAATAATCTGGTGCCTTGGCAAACAATTGGCTTAACCTTTATGTGTGTATTACTTTACTTGTGAATACTTTCAAATTTAACAATAACTTACAACTTACAAAATATAGGAAATGCTTTAATGACTTCTTTTTTACCTGTACTGAACCACTGTCATGTTCTGTTCCCCACAGTGTCTGGCACAGCGGATGTACCTCATCCAGCTAGACTTGCTTGGGTCATTGCCATCAATAAAGTGCTGTAACGTGCCCTCCTGGTCGTAGATCTAAAAGACAAATAGAATGTTAAAAATGTTAAAAAGGCTTTTACACTTATAGGTTGATGAGTTTGTTTAGAACTGTAACAAACAAACTGAACTGACACGAAAATCTGACTTCCACATAAATGTTAATATTAAAACTTTGTTTGGTAGAACGGCCAGTAAAATATTCACATGTTTTCAGCATTTTAAATCTGCCTTTTGTTTACTGTAAATTCTGTTAAATCAAATGTTTTACAGGACATCCACAAATAGCAGGTCACAAAAATCACCATATTTTTGCAGTGGAACAGGCTTCCAGGCAAGAATATCCTTGACATGCTTTTAAATGGCCACAGCCCCCTAGCAAATGAAGTCTGTTTAGAATGTCTCAAATAAACATTCAGCACCTCAAATGAACTAAGACCTCCTGGGGAACTGCTGCCCATGGAAGCTGCTTCAGAATAATTATTGTCTAATTGGATTTTTACACATGGTATATTCATTTCAATGTAAGGGCTACATATATGTCATCAATCAACTAAGCAAATGTACTTTTACTTTGAACAAGGAAAGGCTTCTAATAGCACAGACCAAATTCATTCTGAAAATCCCAACACCCATGTATGGCTCTCCAACCAGATTTCAACATCTATATCTAGCACTATCCATCTATCTCCTGGTGCAGGAGTAAGAAATCTCAGTCTTGTCACTGAAGCAAGGCTGGATGAATGAGATTTGGAGACCCTTCTGACCCCACTGAATCCCTGACATCCAGTTTGTCTGCACTCATTCCCCTTTTTTATCCTCATGTCTTTTTAGTGAACCTCCACTGCATGTGACAGCATGATAGAATGCTTGGGCACTGCTTACAGCAAAGCAGTTTGTTACACGAGCCCCGAGTCCAGCTGAGAGACACTTTATTAATGAATTCTTTAGCAATGTCTGGACGTATGTATTTATTCCATTTCAATTCACTGCACTTTATTATACAGTGTTTAACATATTCTCAGAAATATAAGCTATATGGACTCCAAATAATCCAATAAACAAGCCAAAAGCAACTCCTGTTAAAAAATATGAAAGTAGAGAATTTTCGTGTTGTGGGAGAAAGATGTCAATCAGTTCAAATAGAATATTTCCTAATGCAAGATCACAAATAATTTAAATGTTCATTGTATAAAAAATGTAAATAGTTTTATGGAATGTCAATAATGAAATATATGTCCTTGTAGGTGAGGGCAGAAACCACTGTTAAATGTGCTTAAACAGGATTGCATAAAATACTAGGCTACTTTAAATACTACTTACGTGGACAAAGCACAGTCTTGCAGAGCATCAATGAATAAAACTCAAAATCCTTCAAATATTCTATAAAGAAATGGTTTCCAGGCCAACAATGAATAAATGTAGGAAATGTAGATTGGTGTCTGGATTGGTTGGTACGTCTGTGTGTAGGTCAGTTGGTCGGTGATGAAAGATTAAGAACATAACTGTAGTTTCAAATTAAACGCAACGTTCAAGTATTTGATCTCAGTGGATTTTGCCCTTAATATATCTGCAGGTTCAAAGACCTCCACACACTAACACTGGTCTGTTTATAATCTGTATGCAATATGCTTTAAAAGAAAACAGAAATGCATACAACAAACCAGAACACCCACAAAGTCCCAAATGGCAAAGATACAGTTCTGACACAGTGAAATATTTTATGGGAGACATCCCTCCTGGTATCCTTCCTCTCAAGGCAAAAAGACACTTACTTTATAATGTACTTTATACTGTACATATTTTTAAAATTAAACTTATACAATTCTTTTACAGTTCAATAAATGAATTCATATTCTGTTCTATAAGATTTGATTAGAATTGTGATAGCATGTTTTAGCTTTGAGCCAGTATCATTCACAATGTTAGAAAATGTGTTAGCTACAACATTCTTAGTTTAAAAAAACCTTTCTTTACTAATGTTATTTTACATAAAATCATGCACATATATTATGGCACATACTGACGTTCGACTACTAAAAGATTTGGCCCTTTGTGTAAACTGTGATAAATCTATTTAAAGGAATGGTGGTACTGTATTTTGCGGGGCGAATGAAGTTTACCACATGTACTGGAGAGCTACCAACATCACGAAATGTGTACTGTACACTAAAATATACACACATGGGAAAAGAATATTCATTTCAGTTCTTTGTTTATAACCTGTGTTTTCAATTTCCTCTATTTTCTTATGCATGGAAGGTACTCCTGATTTTCTGGCTCTCTTTCTTTTCCCCTCTCTTCAGCTGGACGACGACGCTCGTGCAGACACATTGTTTCACTCAACAAAAATGTTTGTGGATTGGATTGTTTACATTACGCTCTTACTTCATGGCATTAAAAGATTATTTGTGTGAGGAATTGTGTTTCACAGTTGAACGTTATGTGTTCATCTGGGTTTCATCAGAAAGTAAAAACAGTGCCTGGCTTTTTCACCACAAGTCCACTACTACATTTTGGATTTGTGTACCTCTCAATTTCATCTCAACAAACTACCATGAGCTCTTGATGTTTTGAGTAGAGAATGTCACGTGGTTTTTATATAAACCTACTGTATAGTTTCACTGTATTTTTAAATAGAGATCAGTGTGTCTGTGTGTTGAGATGTAGGAGTGTAAAACGGCAAACCGAGAAGGAAAACCCACTTTGATTGATAGGCGCCATCGTGCCCTAATGCACTGAGGGAGGCATGTTGTTAAAGGCCTGAGTAAGAATTACAGTAAATGCCCTATAAACACAATTTATGTCGTGATAGGTCCTGCCTCTGCAACTGAAAAAACTCCAGCTGGTCCATACTCTAATTACAATGGAAGAGCATTAGAAGGTACCACAAATGAAAGATCACAAATAAGTGACAATTAGATAAAACATAATGTTATATTATGATATTATAACTTTACTTACTCTTGTATAGGGATTAAAAATCTTCAAAAGTTCTTTTTCAGGATTAACATGAGATGTAAGATCATGCAAAAATCCAATTGCAAAACAATAATGGCTGTAAAATATCAAAAAAAAATAACATTTCAACTTTGAGGCAGTTTGGGGAAATGCTGCATTTAAGTGACCTAAAACCAGTAAATTTGACCAAAAACATGAACAAATAAAGTCAGTGTGGTCGGTTACTTGGTGAAATGGATAATACTCACACTTTCACTAACCCAGTTATACATAAGATACATTCTTCATGTTTTTGGGACGTGAAAAGAGTACCAGATGCATATTAGCATGTAGCCTACCATCTGGCTCAAATGGAGACGACTGAATCGTTATTGTTTTTGCAGTGCATTTTATATTTTGACGTGATGTGATATTCTAGAATTTATTTTGTTGTAAATTTTGCTTTCATTAGTAGTTTATTATGTGTCTTGTATCTGTATTATGCGTCTTGTATCTGTATGTATCTGTATTTTAAGAGGATGTTAGTAGGAAAGCTGAGAATGGACGAATTTTGAGGTAAGAGTGTTGATTTGTTTCATCAGATATAATTAGTATTTAATCATTTTATTGTATACTATTAATTCAGTAGAGAATAATGATTTTTATACATTTGATACAAAAAGGACTGAAATACCTCATTTACTGTTCATTGGTCACCTGTCATGCTGTCAATAAGAGATGTATTAATTTCTGATGATATCCGACCTTGGAGTGTCTCTCCATGCTAAATAACCTCCAGTAGAATGACATATTACTTTATGGAGGAGGGTCGGTTGATTGCAGATGCAAACGTTGTCAATAGCTTTGGTGCAATGTGTCTATAACTCAGGAAGTAATCAATTTTGTAAATGATTGCAATAATCAGGCAATTTAACTCATTTATAAATTCCCTTGGACAGAATTTGCAGAACTTAACAGGTTCTGATGTTCTGTAAGTCTAAAAAAGTCATCTCGATCTTAACCAAATGCATTACGGCCAGCAGTTTAGAAGACAAAAGGTACGTCAACCTGAATCTGAAATCTCATTGAAAATGCTTCAGAAGAGTAGGAAACAGAACAGAGTATAACATCATAAAAAGGAAAAACAAGCTGGTTTATGTACTATATGTATATATTCATGAAAAATGTATATAAAATGGTATGTTTATTCAATTAAATATTTAATCATTGGATGAATAATCTGTAACAATCAAAGACTTGCACTTGATGCAGAGTTTGGGCAGTTTAGAACATTTTAATTGTACATTTGGTGATTAAATTAAAAGATAACTGCTGTTGAATCATTAAGAAATATGGTTTATGTAAACAAAATATAAATAGTTTAAACTGATGATTATTATAATTGGTTATTATAGTTATTTGAAAGAAACTCGATTATTTTAGCTTGATAAAAAATAACTGAAAGACTTCAGTATATCTTACAATTTTTTTGTATATCTTTCTGCTTTTCTGTACACACACACACACACACACACATTTAAGCTGCTCAGGAGGTATTTAAAGAGTCTTGTAAACTGCTAAGTAGAGCTAATTGTCCAACTGGGAAATAGCACTCGATATCTAATAAAGTTATACTGAGGTGGAAAATTCTGAGTTCTTAAATATAGTTTTGTTTGTACATCATAAATGGTTGTTATTATAATGGTTACTGTAAGTCCTTGTGGTTACTGTGAAAGTAGAAGAAATATCTAACATACTTTAATATATAATACTGATCATTCTACTGTCCTTATTTGACTTAAGTAAAATAACTGATCAACCCTTTAATAAAGTAAATGTTAAGGCAAGTGTATTTCAGTGATAATTCCTAAAATGTAATATTCAAAATGTAGCAGTTCTACTTCATGACCAATTAGTGATACATCTCTTTCTACTCTTAAGATCTCATGGACCACTATTACTCCTCATAGTAAAAGCTGGGTTATTAAAGATCTCTCTGTCCATCCTGAATAGCCATTGATTGGGACTGGGGGTTCCTGTCACTGCCTTACTTACTGCTCAATGTCTTTGGACCGACATTTACGGCACACTGATTGGACCCTGTCACTGGCCAAATGCTGTAAATCGTCCTTGAACAGCTGCTCGTCGATAGCAGAGCCGTGGCGAGGGAAAGCGATAGATGGAAAGACACTGTGACTGAACCAGACCTGGCTGACAGTTGCTTGACCTGCTGTCCTTATTATGGTGAGTAAATCAGGGCCCTCAGGCTATTACACCCTGGGCTGAGAGAACCTTGATCCCAGAGGCACGGGGAATGCTGAAAAAGTCAGTATGAGTCTGGAGCATGGAACACTTTGGGTAATGGAACTGGCATGCCTTATCTGAGGAAACACTTAGCAGCCGTGGGCTAAGATGGGGCATGTAAATGGTAAGGCTGAAAGGGGGTGCAGTGAGCCTGCGATAGTGTTGCACTGTTATCTGAATGTAAAATGTTTACCTTTCAGCTTGTCCCATTAGCCAAAAAGGCTAAAGGCACGGTGGTCCCCCTTTCTCATCAACTGCTATAGATGTATTAGATTACTATAATGCACTTTGCACCCTGGATTCAAATATTGAAGGGGTTGTGATGTTAATCCTTGTTGTGATGGTATTTTGCCTATTTTTATACCATGGGACATTCACCCAACCCATGCTCCTCTTTTGCTCAAAAACTATCAGAGAAACAGCTGTAGCCCCTGTTCTAACTTCTAACCTAAGCTGGACTGTCTGGTTGAAATTAAATATTTAATCAAACATCTTTAGGGTTTGAAATTGAAGGTCTAACAAGTTTACACGTTTCTTTCGAATTATTTCATAAAAACCTTAAATTGAGAATTTTTGCCACAGTAAATCTGGTCCACATGTCCTTCCTGGTGTAACCCCTCAAGTTCTATCTGGGTTTGGCCTGGTACTGAGAACACACTGACCAGTGCACCTCATAATGGCTAGGAATATTGACCAAT
>JAYDZF010000002.1:3272731-3287438 GCA_034509105.1 Microcambeva barbata
ACTATGCTACATCCGATACACTACAAGTGATAGTAAAACATGAAAATTCAATACAATTACACGTTTTAAATCCTGCATGACAAAAAGACACAATCTTCTAGTTTAAAAAAATATATTTTTAAAGTTTTAAAACCAATACACATCTTTAATAGTTTGTTGTGTCAGATTATATTGTAGTATTGTAGACAGACCCTCCGACGACCATGAACAAATAAATGTGTTTTTATCCAGTCTATTTACAAAGGGGCAAATTAGCGCCCCCATCTGGATGCTACTTTAGTCGACCACCTACAGCACCTGTGTTTGTGGTATTGTTTTTGTCAGCATCGGTATATTTTATTTAAAGCAGTGTTTAGGTTAAATCTCACATTTCTAGAATAGCCTCCACCTAAATGAACTGGGTATAACCACAGGGCAATAGCCAGGCCAGGGTTCCAATCAGAGTGATTAGGAATAAAACTAGGGCAAACCCATGAAGACAGGGTGGAACATGCCAAACTCTGTGCAGACAGTAAGCCCTTAAGAAGACCCAAGCGAAGAGCGATTAGCACGCGTGTCTGGAGATGTCGGGACCACCAGGGTGGGTTTATTTCACTTCTATTATCTGGATCGGACAAAGACGATAGAGAGGCCTCGGTCCGCGTCTCCGATCACTCGGTCTCGGTCTGATGAGGGTCCGGACAGCGCATCTATTGTGACCACCTGTATACCTGAAAGCCCAGAGGACACTTATCCTGAAGGGATAATAAAATCATTACGGTCCAGTTCGAAACAAAAGCGGGTCCCGGTTCCACGGTAGAGACTCCGGTCAGCGGCTTTAGTTTAGCGCCTCCCTTACATGAGGAGCGGAGAGGGTGACAGCTGCGCGCGCGTGTGCGCTTCTCCTCGTGTGTGCGTGTGTGTGTGTGTGTGTGTGTGTGAGAGAGAGAGAGAGAGAGAGCCCGTGTAAAGGAGGTTTCATCTCTCGTGTAGGATGAGCAGCCGCTTCTCCGCGAATGCTCCGGACGGACCCGTTACCTCTCACTTCAGTGGAGCGCTTCTTATTTCATTCACTTTGCGGACTGTTTGCGCTACGATCGGATTTCCGATGGATATTCCCGTGTGAAGAAGCGGCGCTGACACGGTACAGTACTCAACTCACTCGGTTATAATTGTAGAAGAGCGACGGGATTGTGTTTCGGACCCTGTTTTGGGAGTTCTGTTCTGAGATCTACTCACTTCTCAAAACACTAAATAAACTGAGATGAACGCGCGTGCGCTTTGTATTAAGTTCATGTGTGCGCCCGCGCGCGTGTCCGTGTTTTGCAGATTGGAGGTGCAAGTGCGGTTTAATTGCGAATACGTTTTGTGACGTCATACTTTATATTACATTTCCATTTCGACTTTATGACTGAAAACATTTTTTTTTAAATATTGCGCAGTTCAGGGCTAGGGACATTGCTCAGGAGTGGTGGGACTTGAACGAAAAACCTTCTGAAACTAGTCTTATTACCTTAGCCACAAAGCTACCACGTTTAAACTTGTATAAAAACGTTTTTCAATAATAAGATAATGCTTTTATAATTTAGACATGGATTTAAACCACAGACAATGCACTCTTAATTATTTTAAGGGGACTTGTAACTAAACTACCATTACACGTGCATCTTCTTTCTCAGATGATCAGTACTTGTTGATGCTTTTAGTAGTACACATGAGAAATAAAAGCACATCTTAACAGCCGATAACCAGCCATTATATATTCAGTCATCATTAATTAAACGATTCATTGTACTAAGGACCCTGTACAATCCTGTCGAGCTTGAGGCTCGGAGTCTAAATATAGCTGCACTAAAACAGTGGTTCTTGAGAAGTGACAGTTGTGTGGAAATAAATACTGCTCACCAGGCCAACATTTTTCTCTTCACATAGCTGGGAAGTCCTGGGCATAGCAGAAGCCAGTGTTCAATTAATAATGCAATGATATCGGACAAGAACAAAGAAGCATGTACAGATTCATAAATCAAGTAGATGTACAAATTCTCTCAAATATATGAATATCATTGTGTATGTTCAGATAAAAGAATGAAATATGAGCTCACCTAACATGTTTTTTTGTTTTATTAAATGTATTGGAATAAAATTATGTATTGGACTAATACGAAATATGTAATGGCGGATAAGTGGCAGATTTGATTTGATGTATTTACTGACATCTTTTGTACTATATATGTGCCATATTGATGGATTTACTAAAGGGCGGGTTATAGCAACACCTATCATGTTTATTTTTTAATCAAACAACATTAAAGCAGTGCTTTATTTTTTGCCAGTGTGTAGTACCATGTTCTTTTTGAGTCCTGTACTTATGTGAGTTCTCACTTTACACCTATACATGCTCATTGATCTTCCAAGCAACTTGTATATTGTGAAGCAGTTCTAACCAGTTCAAGATAGTTTGTGTTTATTGGAGTTTAAATCTAATAATCGAGTCAAATATCTACGGGTTCACTGGTTATTCTGTCAGTGTATGGCATCCAGAGCCAAATCAGCCAGTGCTAGAAATTAGGCAGACTGAACATACAGGTGCACATAGACTGGGAACAAATCAAATAAAGAACAACATGAAACATCTAAGAAAGGTGTTCTCATACACCCTGCCGATGAATGGGTCTGTGGTGATGTCAGCCGGTTGTGCGTTTACTTAATCTGTGTTTTGATGATTATGATAATGTGAGTTGTATAATGTGACTAAATTTACAAATGATTCTATATGTGTTCAGTTGGGGTAAGATAAAGAAATATGTGATTTTACCCCGGGCAATGGGGTAGTTTTATCCTGAACGAGACCACAATAGGGTGAAAGTGATTCATCATATTAATTAGGCAGTCATAATAACATGACTACCTTGATTTTGTTTTTTAAATGGTCATTATTCTCTAGTTTTCTATATATATTTGTCTATGCTGATGATCCAGACATGCAGAAATGAATGACAGTTTTTCTTGTTGTTGTTTTACAGTTAATAATTATTAAGTACATATTTTTAGAATTGTACCCTGTGAAAGAAAACAAATTCAAATGTACGAATAAAAATTCTGACCAACGATTGCATACGTTAATCCAGCACCACTGTATTATTATAACAAAATACAGCTGGACATGATACATCGCTCCAGGTGTTTGAGATTTAATTAAGCTGTGATGGATGCTTCAACACCAAGGGTTTGTTATTTATTGTTGTAAGTCCTTATAGGGTGCAGGAATGTGTCTGAATGGTCTGAATTGGAGCCTACAGGAGCTCTTTCACCTTTGAACCTTAAGGTCAAGTAGGGTGTGTCTGTGTCAGCCCTGTCTCGAGCAGTGTCTTCTTCCAACAACAATACGGAGCATCTGTTTCTGCACAGTGAACAGAATGTCGAAGTCAGGGCCAGAACGTTTTCTAATTCTCCATGTCTCATTTAGGCTCTTTAAGCTGAGAATGTGACTATAATGGGTTGGATAGAGAAGAATTAGATTGGATGTAAATCCCGATGTCTGCTGGTGTGTCTGCCTTTTTTTCTCTTGAGGGCAATCTTCCAGCCTGACCAGACCCAGAGCAGTTGCAGTTTCTCAGGGATTTGCATATCTGTAGCCTAATATATGTGTGTTTTGTTGTTGGTTGAGTGTAAACAGGCAATGCTATTACACAGAAGCTTGGGTGAGATTAGCCTACATACACAGATCAACAACCCTGCTAACTCCTGTAGGCATGAGATACTGGCTAGATGTAATCCTCTTCAATTAAGTCCTGTAATGACTATTTGTAGATTTAGTTTTTGCATTAGATTGAATGATTAAACGAACATGATTATGTCCAGTAAGCATTTGTCCACCAAATCTAACTAAAATATGAATATAGGATTACATACTGCCCATTTATAGCCATCTCTCCTGCTTTAATAGCTTGAATGGTGAATAATATACACCTCATAAATCTATCAATATAGTTTCACTAGTAAGACAGAACGATATATAACTTCTGTGTTAGCCGTCTGACTTTGCATTTGCTGATACTGCAAACACACAGCGTTTGATTTCTTTGGAGATTTGTAATCTATTTTATTGGGAGGGGGCTGGGAGAGCAGAGCAGGTTGACCTGCAGTGGTGATATATCCATATATTTGTAGCATCACCACCCTCCAACACAGTTACATGTAAGTATGGAAAAAGCAGGTTTTGTGTGCCCAGGATCTTGTGATTCTCTGTGATGATTGAGTATATGTGACCATCAGGGCTGAAAAGCTTAAAAATTTTAAAATGTGCTTTACTTCATGATGTTCTACAATTCATGTTGTATTTGTAGTTATCAGACTGAAAAGGCTACATTTTTGTAATCACCCGACCAAAGCATAGACGGATTTAATATTGATGCATTTGCTAATTTTGCTGACGTTTCCAGACCGAGCAGGTTTGTTTCTTCTATCTGTGATCTAAAATGCCGTAATGTTTCTTAGTTCATTCAACAAGAAGCGTACAAGAAAAAGTGAAAAAGAGGGAGGCATTTAGGAGGCATTTGGTCACCACACCCTAACAATGGCAGTAAGCGTTCCATTGTGTGGAAATGATGTGGATTTGCCACGCTTGTGGGTTTGTATCGCTTCTTGCCGAGGTGTGTTTAGATTTTTCTCTTAAGGACGGGCAGATTTGATCAGCTTGAATTATTGATTTGGTATTTATGATTTCAGCTCTATTTGACAATGCTGTGCATCATTGGTCTTCATGTGAATTTCATGATCATGATCACTAGAAGATTGTTGCACAGCTGATCATCTTAATAATTACATTTTTCTTGTATTTTTCAATTAGGTGTTTAATATTAAATAAAAATATAATTATTTTATAAATATATTTATATATAAATTTTATATTTTCAATAAATTGTTTAAGATTTTAAGCATTTTCCTCCATTACACCCAAATGAATAATGCTCCATGTGATTCTGCTAGTATGCATAATCCCATGATTACAATGAATTTATACCATTCTCAGTTCTGCATTGATACAAACAATGTGGCATGTTGGTTGATGCTTCCCGATAACGTTCATGATTGACTGATAGTGGCATCATTATGAGTGTTAAACTGGTGTGAATAGTGACGTGGTAGTGATTGTTGTTCTGGTACACACACTTACTATAATATTACTAGAAATTCTTTCACAAACTAATTTGGAGAGGTGCCTCCTCTTTTATATCCTCCATTGCTTCAGACTACATATTTAAACCTTACAGAAAATCATAACACGTCCTGTTTATATTCTTCTCAACCATCTACCTCATCTACCGTTTTCCCCCAGGACTTACTTAAAGTTTTATTATTTATTTACTTATGTTTAAATATTACTATTTACTAGTATTTTAGATATTTCAAATGAATATAATCATGTGTAATTGTAATAGTCACACTCCAGGTGAAAGTAGTACCTGAATTTTGGGTGTTCTAATCCTAGAGTATGAGAATGCAGATGTTGTGTAGCTTTTCCATGAATCTAACCACATACTTCCTAAATCAATAGAAAGGGCGCGCATCCGATATAAACACTGTGCCAAACTAAATATGTACCAAACGATCCCCTGGGAGTTTTTCTTGTGTATTTAAATAAATTGTAACATCTTTATATTTACGTTCATGCCACTCTGAAGCTTGTGTTTGGCTTATTGACTGTTTTATTGTCTCGAGCACTGTTGGAAAGGCTGCTTTTAAAAGCAGTAACCTTTTCTTTCCCTATAACAGCTACTGTGTGTTTGCTTTTATGTAAACACAATTTAATACGTAAGTGCTGTTGTTGCTGTGTTGATTTATTGCAGCTCAGTTGACTTGTTTCCTTGGCGAGGTGTTGCTTGGTAAGCAAATATCCCAATATTAAATCACACCGTGTTAGGGGTAAACACGGCCCTGGATAACTGATCGCATTTGAAGTGCACCGTATTCCCCGGCTCCTACCGCATGCTTCTCCGGAACTGTTCGGATGCTGGGGCTTATGCATGAGAGCGTGGGATTTTTCTTCTTTGTTGGTGCCATTCCATGGATATGTGTTTCACGCTCGTTGTGCTCGACCAGGTTTGCACTCTGTGTGATGCTGAGGACAGTGCGTACATCTGTCCTGTCCTGAAACCCAGTGTGACTGGCACAGCCTCGCTCATCTATTAATCATGGAGAGCGCCTTCTTATTCCGTTGCCATAGTTTCAGGGCCTGAGACGGCGCCGGGGCTGGAGGGGAGATGGCAGGGGCCAGCAAATCCAAACAGCCTCTTAAGAAAGAAGTATGCTTAAAGGGGCCACTGTGGCTTATGCTGGCACAGCCTTATTGTGCATGCGTGCTGGAGACGGACTCTCTGAAATAAAGAGTATGTCAGTTTGAATTGAAAATGCGTCCGTGCATCTTCCGATCACGTTCACTGAGTACAAATGTTTGTAATTAATTATATTAAACAGAAATGTGCTAGAAGAAATACAAATATTATTTAATTTTTTTTAAATGAGTTAAAGAGCTTGTACATGGCAACCTGCAGGTTGCGGACAGCATTTATATCAGATTATAAACTCAGGAAGAACGTCAGTGGAGTGTATATTTTCAAGGCTTCCCAACCTGTGGTCTTTGGGCATTTCCATCCCATAACATACAAAAACACAGGCCACATTTTCCACTTTGAACCTGTTATTTTTTATGTCATTGCATGTGTGCACCTGTAAGACCGGCCTTTGTGAACTGTTTTAGACTGTTGCGCCTCATCTAAAATCATGGTTGAGATCAACTGTATACACGAAGTGTTCCATTCAAGCATTATGACTATGAAAAAACCTTAAAGTAAACATTTTAGCATTTTGTTACTGGACCAGGGTTACGAAACCTGGATGTCTTTTTCATATTTGACCTGTAGCTAATAAGGAACACAGTTCCAACTCCTTAGTACTAAAAGTTGTCCTGCGTGGGGCAGTAAGATGACTTTGTTTATTGACTGTCCTAAAAAGAAAAAATAGATCTCACACAATCTAATACAGGCTGAGCAGTGCTAGGATGATCAACTTCATTAATTGCACTTATTACTGAAGTTGGAATTGTTCAAGCTCAAGTTCTGTTACCATGGGCAGTAAAATTACTTTATTTTGCTTGTCATGGGTAGGAAATTTAATTCTGTGACCTGACACTGTGACCTGACAGCAAGAAGGTCCTGATTTCGATTCTCAAGTGGGGTGGTCTGGGTCCTTTCTGTGTGGAGTTTACATGTTCTCATCATGTCAGCATGGGTTTCCTCCGGCTTTTGTTTTCTACCACAGTCCAACAACATGCAGTCAGGTTCATTGGAAACATTGCATGTTGGTACCTTGCCACTAGAATTTATAAAACCTGTGCATTATAGGGTCAGTCCAAAGCGCAGATAAATAGGAGGGTTGTGTCACGAAGGGCAATTGGAATAAAAAATTATGCTCAATCAATAATTTGCATGACGATCCGCTGTGGCGACCCCTAATGGGAAGAGCCAAAAGAATATGCGGTGACCCCAACAGACTTGAAAGTGGGGATGAAACATGGTTCACTGAGAGTACCTTTTACTTTGTGGTGCTGCCATAATTAGACAGAGTCTGAAGCTAAAAATGTCCACCAGCATATTGTGAGTTTATGAGGCTGTCGTACGGTTGGTGGTTTAGCAAGTATGGAATTAAGAGGACTCGTACTACTTCCTCTCACCTTTGGCCCTATACCTTTTATCCACTATGTCAGTTATTATTCCATTACTCATCTGCAACTCGTATAACTATATATTACGTTGCTGGGTAAAGGCTTTACTTTACCGCTCATAATCTCGGGTTGTCCTTGCTTTGTTTTAAAGTTGGTGCCACAGCTGTATCTCCTCACCATGTTGTATTTCTAGTGGGTATTTTTAGTGCCCTGAACAAGCAAAGACAGAAGCGCTGTAATCATGAGTCTTTCTCTTGTCTCTTTTATGTGGCTTGAGTTCTGAATAAAGAACCTTGTCATTGTCAGTGCTTTCGGGCTGCAACCCAAGCCCGCATGATTTCACCTCGGCTTCTCATATCTGTGACCCTTCCTGCACGGGCCACCCGTCGGAGGTTGAAAATAAGGGTAGTGGTGGGTTTTTTTCTCTTCTTTTTTCCTTTCTGCTCTGTTGAGGCTCCCGGTGATTCTGACGTCATACGGTTCAGTTGCATCCTCCTTTTTCCTTGTGCAGGTGGTGTTGGAAAAAAAGTGGCGTTTGGAGGACTGTCGAATTCTTTTAGAGGATTGCATCATGATAAGAAGGAACTGCTGTAACATTTTGGTAAGACTCAAATGGAACCGTATTTCATTTCCATTTGTATCATTTTTAAGCATAAGCTGTAGCTCGGAATTGTTCATCTGGGATGAAAAGATTTTATCAGGAGGATTAGGGTGACTAGATGACAGACCGGTGATCGAAAGAATTCCTGAATATGCTTCTCATTATGTGAGCATGTAGGTGTTTTAACCTTTTCCAGCATTTTTTTGGTGAAGCACATGCTGACAGCTGCCCTAGGCGGGGTTAAACTTTCCAAGCCTCATCAGTGAAAGTTGAACAATAATGGTTCTTTGTGTACATTTATTACATATCTAATGAACAAATTGCCTCCATGTGGCAACACGTGCCTGGTAACATAAGCGTGACCACAAGGCCTCCAGTGTTCAGTCTGTGCACGTCCGTCAGTCTTGCATTTAGAAACGAGACAGGCGTGCACTTATCGTCACCCTCCGAGGACCTGCTCAACAGCACCAACATTGTTTCCTTCCTCTCTCAGGAGAAACCACACGGGTAGAATCGGGGGTTGATCAGTAACAGATTGACTTCTGTTGGTCATTTTTAAATATTTCTTTTTCGCTTCAATTGTTTCAAACTCTTGAGGATCTGTCTTCTGTCTAGATCTTTCAATAAACACTGGCTATGATGAATGACAGCCGGTGCAAATATACAGAATTTTGCTTTAAAAAGCACCAAAGGGGGAAAGAGCAAATTAGGTTTTATTGAATCTGGTTGGCAGAGTCTATGGAAATAATTTGTCTGTGCTACTGCATTACACATCTAGCTTTGTTGTTTGGATAGCCGGGGTCGGTTTGTTTTGTCTGAACGTCATTTTTGATGGATACACATTCTGCTCGCCCTTCCATAAACAGTCGATTTTGAACACGTCCTTGCATTGTATCATAATTGCAGCGCTGGAGAAATGTGAACATCATCATCTTATGTTTCTCTAGGCTTGCTCGATTGCATATATGAGCTAATGCAAGGTAACTAGATAGCGAGGAATGAAACGTTATCCAGATGCGGCGCTCCTGTATTACAACTGACCTACATAAAAGAACACGAGAGAACCAGGTGTATTGTTACCAAAGCTTCTCATCCCTACCAGACTTTGATCTTTGTCCCTCGGGGCCATTTGGATTTATATCCCTCCATCATAGACCTGGGTTGAGGTGCGCTTGTCCGAGACCTCTCTCATGTCTGAATGCCGTAGACCATATCTAAAACAAACATCCTTTCAAAAGCACCAAGCAATAATATGGATCAACTGGGATGAATGACGGCACCATGATGTAGCCTCGCCTCTGTCACTATCAGAGATAATGGTCAAGATAGTCATCAGTGAACCTGGTTTAATGTTGTTTATACATACATTAATAATCATTTTAAAAAGTCTTAAAATGTCAGTCTATACAGCTTTAATGAGTTAGGAAAAAATTAGAGAAAACTCATGTTGTAAGCTTTAAATGGACTTTTTTTGAATTATTTCATGTTAGCAATGGATAGAATTCCAAACATCAAATTATAACTATTCTTTTAAAAGTGACTTTTTTAAGCCAAAAAAAACATGCAGGCAGACTTAATTTAAATTGTCTTATTGGAAAATATCAGCCTAAAGAAGAAAAAAAAGTGCTGGACAGTTATTACTTTAAATAGGGTTAAACATGCAAAAGGGATAAAATAGATTTTTTCTGATACAATTTGCTGATTTTTACAATTATTACAAATTTCCAATTTTCACTGTAGAGTGACGAGGCATATTATTTGGAGACAAAATCACTTTTGTGGATTTTTCATGTGATTGACAGTTCCTGTGTAATGTGTAAAAATTAATTGATTGGCACATCGACTGAATTCATCTCTCAACTTCCTAGATGTCAGTTTTGGATTTTTTTTATTATTCCAATGCCTGTTAAATTTTTAACTCGTTTCAAATATCCAACAATTGTTGAGTCAAATCTGTCAAAAACAGGCAAAAAACAAGGCAATTATGATCTTTTATTCAGCTGGGTAGGAACTTTCACAGCATCCCATTAGACTGAATTGATGTGACACCCTGAGAGATTTTAATGTTAGTTTGCCAGTGTGAGTTGAGAGAAATTATGCATGAAGCTCCTGTTTTTTTATTGCTCGTGACTGATCTGTCAGGCTACACTGACGTTTATGGGAGCGTCTTTACTTTTCAGTAAAGGCTCTGTCCATTTAGTAAAGCGTGGAGTTCATAATACACAATTCACTTACAGGATGATTACTTTCTGTAGATTCTTCATCCATATCTATTCCAGTTAGGTGTATTCAAGCTAAATAAATGTCTAGTTTGATAGTTTTGATTTTATGTAGGTAACTATAGAGGGCTTTTAATAGTGATTGTGATGCTTATTTACTCACACTGATCTATTGCACGGCAGTTTGGAGGTTGAGCGGTAACTGAGATATTAATCAATGAGACCATTAATACTGTGTTTGACCTGTATTTTGTAGCCCACTGTTTCTGAATGTCCTAAGTGTCCAAAGTGTTTTACGATCGACTAAATACCCTATTTTTCTTAAGATCTGTTTAATTTCCTTTTTTCTGCATGTCACATTAAAACTGTTGAGAACAGAGCAGCTCAATTTCAATATCAAATAACAGCGTTCTGTGTGTAAATGTCAAACTTGAATCTTATTAACACCCTAATGATATTCATGCTGACATTATCTCTCTAGAATAGCCTAGACTATTTTGAAAGACAGATCAGGTCAGAGTGGTCCGCTTGGTCATGACAGCTTGGTCGTGTTAGGACGTAGCAAAGAAACAATGCTGTCTGAATGCCAGGGTGGTGGATACTTAAGCACAGGGGCTATGGACAGCTGCTTTACTTTGCCGGCATGCCATGCTGGATGGGGTGTGGCATCAGTTGCAGGTCTGGCATCTCAGTGCTGTTTTATTGGATTGGATAACTCACCGACATGTGTCTCACTCAGAAAGATCAAGTTTCTGGGATTTTGTGCACAATAAAACAATGGTTGATATCCTAACTACTCTATTGACAGTGAGTTTCAAACTACAAAACAGTTCTCTTGACTAAACATTTGTACATAATATATTTTTTTCATAGCTGGGAGTGTGAATTCTCCATAGCTACAAAATCTTTGGAACATGTGTTCATTCCCTGCAATGGTTAATATTTGTCTAACCTATTGTCTACATCTTCTATGACATGTTTACTGCTATCCTGACCAGAATCACCGAAGGTGAAATAATGTATTGATGAAATTCTAGTTAAGTAATTAATGTTATAAGTTATTAGCACCTTTCAGTATCCTTTATTCTAGTTATGTCTCTTTCACCTTCTCTCGGTTTAGTAAAGCCAACTGGTCTTCTGCTGGATCCTAATATGTTAATCAGGATGCTTGCACACCATTTTGAAGATCCAATCTAGTGAGTGCAGGTCTTTTCCCACCCAGCAGACATGGTACCTGATTTTGTCTGCTGCAGGTACTTGCTAAGCAACTGGTTGAAAAACAGAGATTTAAACCAGGGGGTTTAGAATCTCAGTATTGGTGAAATATTCTGCGATACCACCTCAACGCCCCCCACTGTGAATAAAAAGTACCAGTACAAGTAATCTTAATATTGACACATTTAATCAACTAATAAAATTATCCAGATTCTAACATTCATATTTTTTAATACTTCTAAAGTGAATTATTTGAATGAAACATCTTTACTGTCCATAGTATTTTCTCTGTGTAAATATTAGCAGAAATGCTACTGAATGAGATACATCACACAATCCCAATCCCCATATTAATAAAACTCACCTAGCCCCTGTCACCTCAGCTTAAAAAAATCAACATCAAACTCATCTTCTGATCCTGGTCCTTCATTCTTTGCTGTGTATCATGTGAGCAAAAGAGTCACTGTACTTCTGAGATTAATGTGGCCTGAATGAAGGCGGGAGTCCAGGGGAGGCCTGTCGGCTCTGTTAATTATTCTGTGGTTTTCATATGGAAATTGTTCCTAAACTTTGTCTTCCAGTCGCTAATGAAAGTAGCCATTCACTGTGCTGCCCCCTGTATGGAATGTGATGGGGTGTAGTATTTAGGTGGCTTAATTGACCCCACACATAAAGAGTTAGGGAAAGAGGTAGAGAGTGTGAGAAAAGCTTCATTATATCCGGAGACTGTTCGCTTCACTGCCATCTTTGGTTGATATAAAAGCTATTGTCTCATGGTTATGTGTGTAACAAGAGCTTGATTCATTTTGAACTGCTGGTTTCCTTTTTAATAGATGGAATGTCAAGCGCAATAACGGTACGGCAGTGAAATGTCTAAAATATCATCAAACACGCTGTGGGAGCTAAATGATACAATTATTTTGCTGGGATTTTCTGAAATAAGAAAATACAATGCAGTTTTTGTGGGTGTGTAGATTGTCTTACTTTTAATTTATTAATTGAGTTGGGTTGAAATAAATAGTTGTGAAGAGCGTAAAACACAAGCAGTAGCCTTGTGGTTAAGGTACTGGACTAGTAATCCAAATGACGGTGGTTTAAACTCCACCACAGCTAGGTTGCTGCTGTTAGGCCCTTAAGCAAGGCCCTTAACCCTCATTGCTCAGACTGCATACTGGAACTATAATGTCGCTTTGGATAAAGGCGTCTGATAAAGGATGTAAATATGAATGAAACAAGCTTTGTTGAGAGTGTAGCAAACTGCTTTATCTAGTAATGTGCTACAGGAAATACATTGTGCTAAAGTACCTTTAAACATGTATCAGTCCTTGAAAACATTTATTTATTAATGCTGTTAACATCCACCTCCACTGACAGAAGCTACTATTTTTCTTGGATGTTTTAAACTTAGGAGCAGGCATTTAGCTCAACGCTTTTCTCCTAATTGAGGCAATTGAGGGTTAAGGGCCTTGCTCCGGGGCTCAACAGTGGCAACTTGACAGTGCTGAGGCTTGATTCATTGACTTTCGGATTACCAGCCCAGTACCTTAACCACTAGGCCATCACTTCCACTGGCTTCCACTGATTTGTGGGTCTCCAGCTTCCTAAGTTGCTGTTTATAAAAGAAATGGCTTTCAATGTATATTTTTAAATTCATATTTACAGCTTCGTCTTGATCTGGGTCACTCTGATTCTGAACCTAGTGGTAGCCTAGTGGGTAAAGCTTTGGGCTATCAACTGGAAGATTGAGAGTTCAATTCCAGGCTATGCTAGCAGCCCCTGTTGGGCTCTTGAGCAAGGCCCTTAACCCTGTCTACTCCAGAGGGGAGTACAATGGCTGACCCTGCACATTTACTCCACTAGCTAGGATGTATGGAAGAGGATTTTCTTAATTCTGGAAATTTGTATTCTTTCTGCTGCCCTTCCTGGCACAATTCTCCTACCTATGAGAGTTCATACTCTTAGCACTGGTGTGCCAGTGGAAAATCCCACTGCTTCACCTGGGCACATTTGTATATGTATGTATTACAAATAAAGGTTTTTGCAGCTAGTAGCATAAGTGGCTAATATAAGGTCAAATTAATTGACAGTTTGATCACAAGATTGCTAGGAAAGTAATTTAAATTTTAAAATAAAATGTTTTTTGCAGTTTTTTGTGCTTGTTTTAATCTGAACTGCTTAATATAGTTAAGTAGAATAAATGACTGGAAATAAATGGCTGAAGAACGTTACAATGAGTCACCAAACGTCAGGCTTTGTTGAGAACTAATGTGTGTTTAGTCCAAACTGAATTAGACTGTAACTTGATACAACTGCCATTCGTCCACTCGAGCCGTTCTTCTCATTCGATAACATCAGATTAGTTGTTTGTTTGATTTCTGGAGGTCACAGGAAATCCAGACTGTCAAACCTCCTATATCAACAGCACAACACATCGTTATCAAGAGTCAGACCTTCACAAAAGTTGTTGAATTAAACATTTCCTGGTATTTAGACTGGAGTTTCAGCTTGGCTTCCTTGAACTTCTGTTGCTCCTCTAACACAGTCATTAATCTCTGCCAGGCAACATCCAGACTGAGTCTGAGTGATACATATTTTAAGTTTCAGCAGCTGAAATAAATATTTAAGAACATTGTTATAGGCCCCTTCAAATTCTGTCTACAAACTGACTATGACTAGTAAAACTTGAATATTTTCATGAGCGGTAATGATTCAGTGCCGGTAAAACTGTGCTATCGACTGTACAAGACTTTAAAAAAGGGGGCTTGACCATGAGAAAATGAGCATGTAGGTAAATGGGTTAAAAGATCAAGGACAAAGGTAGATTACCAATGTGTAAAGATTATTCTTCTTCAGTGACTTTGTGTGACTAGCAGTGACTAGTGCTGGAGCCTATCCATTTACATTTACATTTATGGCATTTAGCAGACGCTCTTATCCAGAGCGACTTACAAATGATGTACATTTTACACA
>JAYDZF010000002.1:3446848-3459502 GCA_034509105.1 Microcambeva barbata
AAATACATTCCAGTGCTTTGAACAAAAAGTCTGTAATAATGAGGCAGCATCAGTGGTAATGTACATCAGCATTTTAACATCAAACACATTGATGGATGAAGATTATTATTAAAGAATTGAACAATCAAACTTTCAAGGACGAGGTCATTTCATGTATTTAAATAAAAGTTTAACATGAACTGGTATCAATTCTGAGCACAACATGAATTTCCAGGGAATTGTTTCTTAAATCCATGAAAGTGGGAGCTATAAAAACAAAAGCAAAGTGGCTAATCGAAAAGCACCAATGACAGCACAGAACGAATACAAAAAGTGGTGCTCAGCTAATGCCTCATTCACACTACATGCTTTATGTATCATGGGCTTGTTGGACATTCCATAAAAATCCTGTGTACCAATATTCAGATTTCACTCTAGTAGCACTTGCTGACATGTGTGTCTTCATTTACAATCATGACCAGGTTCCAAGCTGCCTCTGGAAACCAGGCCGGAACAAAAACGCATGTAAGACACAGCGCCCTCCAATCTAACATTTCAAAAGAACGTTTGGCTATGCCAGAAAAACGTTGACATCATGAACAGGAGGAATAAAGATTGTTGTTTTGGCTAAGGCACGCTGTTCCACTTTAGTGAATGAGTCTAAGGATTTTGTGTTTCCAGTGTTGTGGCAACAGGTTTGGAAAAGGGAATCCAGACAAAACACAAGGTGGATAAACACATGGCTGGGTTTAGTGTTGGAAAAACTCGACCTCAAAACTTGACCTCTGTTCAGATGAATTGGAACACAGGCCTCACATATCAACTCCGTATATCCCTGCACTAGGCAATTGTATTTATTTGATAGATACTTTATGTTAGACACGTTGGCCAATGTAACTCTTTCCATGAAGCTCCAAAAATCATCTTTGTGCTAGAGAGAGAGAGACTGGACCTCAGTCATTAACAGTTTACATTCAGCACACACTCTTATCCAGTGTGATGTGCTTCCATAGCAAGTAAAAAATAATTCAGAAACACTAACCTACTGAATCACTGTTAGAACCAAAGTTTCTCTGGAATAAGAGCAATAGTGAGTAAGTTAAGTACAAGCTTGGTAACAAGGTGATGAAGAACAAGTTCGGACAGACAGAGGAAGCTCGTTCCACCACTTGGGAGCAAAGAAGAGTCTTGATGCTCAAATCCGGATTAACTCGAGTGAGACTGGTGGTCAGAGTTTGTGTGGTACAAGGTTTAATTAGGATTTATGATTTATTTATTATTTAGTCTATTTGTTTAGATTGTTATAGTCACCATTTTGACATTATATAAAAAGAAAAATGTTAAATAAGGTCAAACTACTGAATAAAGATTTATTTACACAAACAATCATTAAACAAATGAGTTATGAGTGGAGTATATGGATCTTGAACCTCGTTTCATGAGGGCTGCTTTGACCCTCTAAAAAGGCTTGATCAGAGTGGCCACAAATCTGCCTCCCTTCTTCTTCACCTCCAGCTGCTCTTCCCAGCACAGGTTTTTTGGATTTTATTGCATTTTCCCATTGTTGGAAGAAAACTGAAAAGCTAACAGCATGACATACAGGCTACAAACGAGCAGAGCTGAAAGAATAGCTCTAATAACATGTCATCACAGTGCACAGTATTGTGACATCACTAGATTACTCTCGCAATTGACATGTACTTGTGTAATAAGCGTGTTGAAGTTGAACATTTTATCTGCCCTTGACAACAGATTGTGTTATTTCTACGACACAGTATCACCCCGATGTTACACGAATATTGAATCTATTAAATACGGAACTTTTTAATGCATCTCATCAACACATAATTCCATTTGCCAAGCAGATCTCTTTACAGAATCTAATTAATATTACGTACGTATCCAGACCTCTTTCAGCCAGACCCTCTAGCGTTTGTGGAGCTGCTAATTTTACCAATTACGATCGTTTTCTTTATACACCAAACACTGTTCTATCAAACACTTTACCTGATGCTAACAGCTAGGTGCTAACATGTCCGCCGACTACATAAATAAACTCGGAAACGAAAACACATCTGTATAAATCTGGCTCCACTTACCTTTGTGTTTCTTTTACTATTAACGCCATGTTTCTCTTCCATCTAGCATTAAATTAAGTTCTAGTAGGTATCCCTAGACCATTGGCCGAATCCCCAATACATCGGCATTGAGAACAGTCAACTAAACCGCACCGTGTAATGACCTACACTACCTACTTAGGTTGCCTATGTAGGGATTTTAAAGCGAAATGAAATGTAACCTTTCAGCTATGAGGGGGTTTTACTTCCTTGTTTGCGTCCACGTGCACACTGTCACATGACAGAATGTGGGCGGAGATTTCGCAAGGCTGTAGATGTATTACTATAGAGTTGACAAACAAAACATTTAATGATCATTTATTTATAAGTGAAGTATTGAAACTTCACCTCCATGGATGTCAGGTGGCACACGCACGCACGCACACACGCAGAGGGCAATGCCGTAACTTCAATTAACCCGACATGGTCAAGACCATTCTTCACCTTCTTGCTTTGAGGGAACAGTCCTACCCAATAACAACCGTGCCACTTGGTTTACCCCAGTTTGTTTGGAAGCTTGGGCCATCTGTGGGTAGGCAGCACCAACTAAACACAATGGCCAAAAGGTTTAAATAGACCCTGGAAAGAGCTCAGCTCTGTAGACATGGTACATTTAAATTTAATTTGCTCATTCACATAAGTTCTCCCGGCTAGAGTCCAATTAGAGAAGTACATTCACATCACCTGTAAACTAAGAAGACACTAGACACCCTCAAAACAATAAGTGAAATTGTATGTCTGCAAAACACCATTGTAAATTAGTTAGAAATTATTTGGGTACCCCTTTCCCTTAGCAAATTCAAAACAATACATTGATGTTTATGTGGCCTGTAATAGTTTAATCTCTTTTGCATTGGTGAGTTGTGAACCCTGATCTTCAGACCAGAGACATCTGTGGTTCAATTTATGTTTTCCTTTGATCTTTTTCCAGTTCCTGGATAAATGTTGCAGTGTTCAGTGAAAAGGGATTTTAGCTGGTAAATCTGTAGCATTGCCTTGTGAAATTCTGGGTAAATTCCTCCTGAACCTATATTTGCATATGCTAGCTCTTAAAATTCAGTTGTGGTATGTTTCAGAATACAGGGTGTTTAAATCATTTACTAAAATCTTTTAAAATAATAATGTGGTAGTGTTCCTATAAATACCTTGGTGGCTTGATCTAGTTTTTATGATTTATAATTATTTCATTTGTATACTACAGGCCATCAAGTATTTGTTATTGGTTACTGAACTCTTTAACTCCTGTTTTCTTTTTGAAACAATTTAGTGTGACATCAAAAGCAGGATGAGGGTGAAGTTGATTTAACACGTACTGTCTGGAATCAGTCAATCAAACCCCATATTCATATTCATCAAAATATTAAACAATAATGAACAAACACAGTGCTTGGCATAAAAAATGTACTTCAGCAACAATTCAGCAAGTTGAGCATATTTAAAATTAGCCCAGTCTAACCCACAAACCAGAAATTCTCATCCACCATCAATGCAACTTGGCAGTGGTGAGGTTTGAATGGGTGCCCTTCGGATTACTAGTACAGTACTAGTCACCCTAACCACTTGCCTAGACCTGGCCCCACCAGAGGAAACTCACAGCCTCACTGAGAAGCTCCACACAGAAAGGTCTGCGACCACCCCACCTGGGAATCGAACCCAGACCTCATCCACTGTCTGACCTAGAGAATAGGCAGTATTAGAAGAAAGAAAAAAACATCTCGTTAGTCTATACACCATAAACACAAAAATGAAAAACTGGTGCAATAGATTTATTTTTGAAAAGACACACACATGCACTGATTAAAATAAACTTGCTTGAGTAAGAAAAGATAAATTATATATAAAATACTCTGATTGCATACAGAATAATACCAGGAATATAATTTAAGCATAATACAGCATTACTTGGACAATCCGATGACCGTATATTTTCCTTCTGATTTACAAAGCATTATAAAGATATGATTCTGAACATTGTAGCACCCAGACTGTAGGGGCACACACCTTCTGAGAGGCCAATGGAATGTAATAAATAAATACTTCATGTCCATAGAATAAAAAAGACACACGTTGCATTTAAACACAAGGAGTGACGAGACAGAAAAATCACACAGTACCCTCTGAAACAAAATATTCACTTTGTGATTGGTAAACGTATTTTACACTTCAACATATCTCTGTCCATCCTATTCATTTCTGCTATTTAAAAGATGGCAAGTTTGGCACTTTTATGCTGATGTCTCCGATGTTGATGTTCTTGGGCATTTCAGGCAGGTTCATGTTCTTTACCGCTGACACAGCACGTGCAGGAGCCCCTGCGATGCCAGCCTGTGCACACAGAGAAACAGGTCATCATGGTCTGAAGCTGTTACTCCCGTCCGAACGAGCAACACGGAGACGTTTCACAGGAACACTCGACGTCACACAAAAAAAGCAAAGCACGGAACAGACGCCTGCAGGTCGGCATTCTCGTTTTAAACACAGATGAGCCCAAACATTTCAACCTTCTGCTTATCATGCTTTTAAAAACAGCTCGGACCCACAGAGCAGGTGCGATTCTGATGTTTGGGCTCGTCTGTGTAGCTTGATATGCGCATGCAGCTCGAGTCACATAAAATAAAAAATAAAAGTCAGATAAAGTAACAGGTCTATGGGAACCAAACGTAAGATCAGTACATTATTAAGAATACATACAATCAGACAATGGTCTAGTGTAAAAAGTCACAACCTTGGAGCACTGACATGAAAGATGGAAGTGAGAAATGGATATTGAACAAGAGAAAAAAAAACATCAGGGTTTCTGATCTTGTCAGGATTAGATAGATCTAACTTCCACATATTTTTATTAAAAATAATCCCTTCACTATGTTCATTAAGCCAAAAAAATATAAAGGGCCTTTCAGTAACTTCAGTTACAGTTCTGTAGATTTCAAATAATAATTCTGATGATGATAATTAACAATGAACATATTTTACATATATTCAGAACATAAACATGAATAATAACATACCCGATGTCTAAATTAAATACAAACAGTAATAAATCATGACGTGTTCTATGGTATTATTCTAGCTGAGTTAGTTACTCTGTGATACAAGACCACTAATGAACTGGTTTACACCCCAATATAATAATGTTACACAACCTTGAATTCTAGTGGTACTGGGCTAGTATAATGTACCGCTGTGCTGCAATCTACTGGGACCATTCACCAGAGAACACAGGAATTGGCAAGTGCACCGTGTTCTCCTAATTGATGAAAACAGGTTCACACTGAGCGAGTGTGCCAGACATGAGAGTCTGGAGATGCTGTGTTGCCATGCTGGTCCAGTGTAGGCAGCTCATAAAAAGCATCGATGCCACTGACTGGCTCCAGAATTCATTTCTATACCCGACACAAATGTTAAGGAATTTAAAGCTGCCCAGTGTTTGGTTCCAGGAGTTATTATTAACATTTGATAATTATCTTCTTCTTATAAGTATTATCCTGATCATACTAACATTACAGTGTGATTATAACTGCTTACATCATAAACAGACACAAGCTGTTTAAATTAGTAGAGGGACCTGGCAATATTATCAAACAAAGCGTAAGAAACATTGATTAAAACAAAAATCTTTACTAAAATTATTGAGGCACAGACAAAACTGAAGCAAAAAAGGAAACAAATGAAACTACTTATTCTAAGAGACATACAGACACAACAAAACTGACTGGTAAGGACTGACTTCCCACAACCTGCTTAAATACATACAAATAGAACCTGAAATGACTGAGTGGAATTACAACTAAAAATGTTTTATCAACTAAACTGTTAGGGCCACTATAAGAACCACACACACACACACACACACTTTACACATTTTAAATGAGCCACGTGCTTTTCTGCACTGCAAAACTAAGCACAACTATGAAAGGAAAATTAAAATACACAGGTCAGGTTTGCTTGGAATACAGGAAGACTATTTAAGGAAAATTATAATATTTCACTCAGGAACCCCCCGTTGTCCAATATAGGGGTGTCCAATCTGCGACGGCTTCTAATCACCTACCAGTGTTGGGTTCTAACACAGGGCCACATCACATACTAATGACACGTTCATCTTAACGCTTTCTTAACAGTTTATAGTCTAAACCATTGAGGGTTGATGGCCTTGCTCAAGAGCCAAACATCTGCAACCTGGCTGTGGTCGGGTTTGATCCAGCGACCGTCTGACTACTAGTCCAGTCCCTTAACTGTCTTCGGCTTAACTTAACTTAACTCTGTTTGCTGAGACTCACACTCGCATGTTATATTGACTGCCAATAGCGTGCTAGCACCTTAGACCGCAGTAACACACCACCCTCTTCACTAAGTTTTATACACAAAACAACAATCTACTCTTATTTATACAGCTATTTGTTTCAAGCAAAGGAAGCAAAATGATGTGTTAAAGTGCCAATAACTGAAAAGTGCTACTAATGAAAGGATTAACAGGAAACGTAAAAAAAAATGAAGGAAAAAGTAAGTCAGTCGTTGCCACGGTTCACTACAGAATGATAACTTCACACATTCTTTTTCAATAAGCTTGGAAAAACGACAAGTAACAAAACAAAAACAATACTCACCGACTATGGAATAAAATAATTTGATGTATAAAACAGTGTAGTTGGCTGTGCTAGTATTAGTAATAGCTACAAAGGTTTACACAGAAGACAGACCCGCTGCATTTTACCATGTTATCCTGAGAACAAACATTTTAACAACATGAAATAAAGTGACATTATGTTTCAAGCAGTTCTGTTGAAGGGTGTAGCATGGAGAGGATGGAATGCTATTAAATAATCATATTACACAACACAATCAAGACTTAAACTACAAATAACTACATCTAAGACTGAAACCAAACCCGCACTGTTTAGACTATAGTGTAACTAATACACCACCATGTGCACTCTCTTAATAAGATTACCTAGAGAATGTCCATGTTCTATTTAAGCACTTTTTAAGCCAAATCATTTTCCAACAACACATTGGCTGTGTCCCATGTATGATTGTTGAACACCCAAAGAAGGCAAATACTGGCTTATACTATTTAAATCCCTGCGATGGACCGGCACCCCGTCCAGGGTGTTACCATGTGCCTTGTGCCAGTTGAGCTGGGATAGCCTCCAGTGCCCCTACCAGACCCTGATTAGGATAAACGGTTAAAGAAATGAACTGAACTAATGAAGTTTATTTTCTTTCTTTGAAGGCTTTGATCCCACACATGTCAAATCTAAAATAACCCAAAGATTTTCCACCGATCCTGTTTATGCAGTTTTACTTTTAAAGACTGAAAATGTCAGAAAATGCATGATGCCGGTTTAGGGTTCGTGCTCAGGATAACTAGGGTAAAATGACTTGATTGGGAATACAGAGCAGTACCTGGATCTACCTGTCCTGCCTGGGGGACTGAAAGATAAAGGTCTGAAAGAAGAGAATGGAAAGAACTAGAAAGTCAGGAAAAAGGAATGAGGAATGGTAGTTAAAGCAGATCAGTAATCACAGTTTGAGGCACTGCAAGAACGAAAGGAAAAATCCATCATAGACCGCAGGCTAGGCATGTGCCGACATTCTGTATGGTGCGATATACGAAAAAAAAAGAAGAAAAAACTCATCATCATGTTCCATACCAAAGGATGTTACTAATGTAGATTTTAGATTTAAGTCCCCAACAAGCTTATGGTTAACGTGGACAAGAAAATGAATCTGAGCCAGGGTCATAACGACCATAGGGGAGGTGCACTGAGGTGCACTTTGTGACAAACTCAACCCTGACCATACTGCACCCAATTGGATACACAAATATATGAAATGTGTTAAGGGAGCCCAATCTTTTTGCACAGGGACCTATGAGCTCCTAGATAACCCACTGATCAGAACTTGGTAAATACTAATGGTAAAGATTTACTATGTTATGTAACCGCACCTAGTTTTGTATTAGTTCCTTCAGATGTCTATTCAATACATCTGGAAAGTATTCACAACACGTCACCTTTTCCACATTTTATGTTACAGCTTTATTCCAAAATGGATTACATTCATTTTTGTTCTTAAAATTCTACACACAATACCCCAGAATGACAAAGTTGGAATTTGTTTTGGTAATTTATTACAAATAAAAAAACTCTTTCCAGATGCACTTTATATCTTTTTTTGGAACCGTCTAGTCTAGTCCGATTTCCTGCGAGTAATTTTGAGGAAACTCAGTCGGCATCATAGCAGCCAAGACAGAACCGGCCTGGATCAGCGAGCTCTCCCACTATTTAAGTATAAATTGAATAGAACTGATGAACTGAAATTTTTATACTTTGAATCCCATTCCCACTGTTCATTAACCAACGTGTTTTAAAAGCTACTTTTTCTTTTATGTCGGCACATGCCTTTCACATGTCCACAGAAGTAAATAAATGAGCCCGAATCTCAGCAAGTAAAAGTGCCAATTATCACACTCAAATGTAAAATGTGCTGACTGCATTGTCTTAGCGTTTCATTGTTACATATTTTATTGTATAGCGGTCTAAGGCTAGTTGTCGAAAGAGAAAACAGGCAGATTTGTTGTTTAGGACAAAGATGCTAAGAATGATTCAGATGTCATTTCTGTAAGTCTCCAGATTTATTTAAGAAAAATGAAGCACTGCATGTTAGACTAGTGTTAGTCTGTTAGTACTTAGGCTAGTGTTACTTCTAATAACTTTTGTACTGGATGAGTCTAACCAATAAATAACACAAAAGAGCACACTTGTTTGTTTGAGCTAGTTAATTTGCTTGGAATAATAATTCAGCTAAGTATATACATTTATAATGCATATATAGAGGGGACAGAAAGGGGGATAAGTGGGTAGCTAAGTGACTGTGAACTGATAGCAAGAAAATCCAGGGTTCAGTCACCAGATTGGTCTGTGAAAGTTTCCTCTGGGTTTCCCCCCACAGTCCAATAACATGCAGTCAGGTTTATTAAAGAAACTGAAATGTCTTGTGAATGTATGTGTGGGTGTGTCTTAACTGCCAGCCCCCTGCCAGCTCACTGCAAGAAGGTCCTGGGTTCGATCCCCGCGTGGGGTGATCTAGATCTGTGTTGAGTTTGTTCATGTAGGTTTCTTCCGAGTACTCCGATTACCCCCACAGGCCAAAAACATGCCACCAGGTTGACTGGAGACACTGAATTGTCCTGTAGGTACCTGTGATGGACTGATGCCCCATCCAGGTTGTTACATTGTGCCTTGCGCCAATTGAAGATGGGATAGGCTCCAGCACCCCTCCCCGACCCTAATTAGGATAAGTGGTTGAAGACAATGAACTGAACTGATGAATATTAATGAGCATACAATTACTTAAGTCACTATAAATGAAAGCTGAATCATTCCAGCGACCAAACATACAGTTTAAATTGAACTCTTCATTAAGAAACATCAATCCTTCAGCGGTTTTGTTGTGCGTACCTGATGCACTTCAGAGATGAAATAAGCAGCAGTTATACTGAGTGTTTGTGTGAAGACCAAAAGTTAATACCATATTTCAGTGTGCACCATAGCATGTTCAACACAGCAGAAGGCAACAGAGCCACAGACAGGCATCACAGAGAGGCATTCTGAGGCATGCAGTGTACACACAGACATGCCTTCACGTCTCTAATGCACAACAGCACTGAGGCAAAACTCTTACCTCAGACTTCTCCATTTTGTTTTGGGCATCTACTTGTGTAATGATCTCATTCATGTTGGTCTCAAGGACCATACCACCCATCACCATCTCAGAAAGGATGTGGTGCACCTGAAAAGTAACCCAAAGTGATATTTGACATTAATGGTATTTAGAAGATACATTTATCCAAAATAAGTAACATGTATGACTTCAACAATCCAAGCTACCCAGGCCTTACTCAAGTGTACAACAGTGGCAAACTGAACTAGTTCAGAACCCTCCACCACTAAACTACTACTTCTGAAGATTTGCAAATGTGACAATAAAACCCCAGTTGCAAATTAGATTTATTAGTGTATATAACAATGTTTACAGCTTTCAGCTGTTTGAAATAAACCAATCATATGCAATCATTGCTTCTCCAGGCAAACCTTTAACCATAGGCCTGAAAGTTATGTTTCATCAGAACAGAACAGACCCCAAAATCTAGGAGCTTATTTATATCCTTTTTAGCATATTTGAGATCCTGGTTCTGGCATGTAGACCCTCAGAGTTTAATTTCTCTTTTTTAAAAAAACTTCAGCTAAATTTGTCGCTTAAGGGTTTTTGACAACCTTAGCATCCTTAAGAACCTAGTGGTAACCAACAAAAGTGTCTTATTTCTGCCACATCCAGGTGATGTAGCCAATGCTCTTTCAACTTTCAAAAAGACATACAAGGGCATCTCTGTTTTGTTTCCTTTAACTTGTTTGTGCAAGACATTTTTCACTCTATGAATTAATATATTTCTAAAATGCCTAGTCCAAGTATCCAATGCGACTAATGAAACCCTTGATTCTGCTCAGTCAAAGTAAGATGCCTTGATATGTTACCTTGTCAACATGGAAAATGAGGTCAAGTTCACAAACATTCTCAAAGCATTTGTCCAGTGTTTCCACAAACACCTGGAAAACATTAAAAAACTGTAATTAATAACAAATGCAAACTCTACAAGCATCTTGTTTCTTTTTTAATACGTTTCATTGTTATCACCACTTTGTCACAGAGCAGTCACCGAGATCACATGTAGGAGACCCTATAGGGCCCTCTCTCATCCAAACATGGAGATCTGTGTTTGTAAGGATGCCCAGACATGAGCAATTTAAATACTTTATGTTAGCAAGAGCACCGTTTGAATGCTTTAAGAAAATATTGCTAGTTAAAATGATAGATTTTGGATTTTTGCTTGATTCTCTTTCACTATGTCGATTGCAGGGGAAGCTCAGCGTCCCCTAAAATGTCAAAAATGAAATGGTCAAAAATCTATAGTTGTGGTAACATTTCATCTACTACAAATGAGTTAGAACACGTTCATCTCGAAGACGAGTCAGTTCAGAATCATCATACACTGACTGACTCGTTAACTTCTCATATGTTCCCATAGCGTCGGTGCATTAGCTATTAAATTCAACAGGATTGTTTTTGGTTGGGTTTTTTTTCTCGTCGTTTCAAAACTTGACGGTCATTGGATAATTTCCATGATTGTGTCCCGCCCCCAGACGCTGAGCATCTTTGGGGGTGAATGGAGCTGTGGGTGGGTCTGGACATGGAGCTTTTAGAAGATTTAGAATACTCTTTTAATCACTGTGCAGTGAAATTCGTCTTCTGCAAGATGATTAAAAGATCAGTCGAAGAGATAAATCCCGTTTTGATTTACAGCTATTTTGAGATCTACTCCGTCACTTCATTACTGGGAGCTTCAGCCCCACCGTGGATTTTGTGAGAGAAGTGAAAAGACAAACTGCAGCCTACTTGGTTTGATAGGATCACAGGCCATTGTCATGAAAAGGAACAGAGGGCAGAATTTATTTTCAAATAAATTGACTAATTTTATGATGTAGGCCGGCAAACAAACTTCTCCTCTGTGAAAGACCAGGAGCCACCACCGATCTACAGCATACGATTGCCAAGTATTTGATGAAGACTGTGCTAATAAATCTACTAAGCCATTTAAATCCTAGTAAAAAATAGCGCTAAATTCCTGTGAATTTAATCAAATGCGCTAGCTCATCATCACTGAAATCTTACTGAGTCCCAATCTCAGCTATGCCTTTAACTTGGCCAATCATCCAGCTGACAGTTGATTTTGTCGTCTGGGCTTAATCATTGCTGTGAGAAATGACCACTTAATGGGTCTAAATGAGAAGTGTGGGATATCACCGAACGTCACTTTCATTCCTTGTATACGATGCGTGCAACACAGTCCAGGTCAGGCAGATGAAAAGAAGCAACCGGTGACTGTGTTAGTGTCAGAGGGTGCACAATAAAAGTATTTCTAGTCAAACAGAAGAATTAAAACAAAAACAAAAAAACAGTGTGTAAAGTACCTGAATTAAATCTAGAATGCCAAGTTCACTCTCTGAGGAATCTACGCAGAATACGAAGTACAGTGTGGCATAGTGTCTGTAGATCAGCTTGTTGTCTGAACCACCAATCAACCTGTGTGCACACAAAAAAATACTAATTCTGATTGTCTGGCCTTATGTGTTTATTACATCGCATTATTACAAAATTATACTACTGACAGATAACTATAAATAACCATAGAAATCTAGAAAATGTACTCATCCTTACATTCCACCCTCAAGGAAATTGCAGATATTCTCATCCCGCTTTGATACCAGATGAAATGTTTCTCTGATGATCTGCTGTTCTGTGTCTTCAGTCTAGATTTTAAAAAGGAATTTGATGAATTATTAACAAACATTTTTTCAGTCCGGTCTGTTCCACTTAGAATAGTTCCACTGGGACGTCAAGACCCCATCCAGCCACCCTGCTAGACTTAGACAATCGTGTGTTGGGAAAAATCTGGGTTGCTGATCGCATTGTTAAGAATGAGATATGAACTCATATC
>JAYDZF010000002.1:3471663-3484954 GCA_034509105.1 Microcambeva barbata
AAATGTAGTGATTTGAATTCAACGTCAGTAAGCAGATTTACAAGACATTCCATCCTGTCTAGACACGTGTGCCGTTTTACTGCCTGAATACAGTTGATTTTGTTCCTGATAATTCTGTTCAGTACGTGTGATGTTCCACCACTGCTTTATTACACTAACCTGCATCGTACACTGAAGCATTCC
This sequence comes from Microcambeva barbata, assembly GCA_034509105.1. NCBI lineage: Eukaryota > Metazoa > Chordata > Actinopteri > Siluriformes > Trichomycteridae > Microcambeva > Microcambeva barbata. The sequence goes on from JAYDZF010000002.1 coordinate 3,471,847, forward strand.
AATAAAACGTTCCAGAAGCTACTATTCCTCTACTCGGGCTGGAATTCCTGTCTCTGGCTTCTCTACTATTCTTTTGGCAAAACGCCCAGTCTCATTAACCCGTGGAATCCTGCACAGTCTCCAGGTTAACTGCTAAATAAAAACAGATGTACATGAGCTGCCGTTTTTGGCAAATGCAACAGGTTTATTGTCAGTTTTGAAGTTACATAAGCTCACCTTGACCATACTGCTGTCTGGCCAGGCACATTTCAACATCAGCTCTGTGATAAGATTAGATAGTTTTGAGAAGGGCTGAAAGCACAAAGCCTACGTCACCAGTCCCTGTTTTTAAACTGCGTGGTAATCAGGTCACTTCTGACTGATGATAACCCTGTTTGTGAATTTCGGACTGTGCTCAGTTCTCTTTTTCTTTCTTTACAGGAATCTACAATGTCACAAGAAAATAACTAGACACGTGGAAGACAGAACTGATTTCGTGGATTGTGGCGGGATTATGATGGCAACGTAGCTGTCATTGTTTTTGTATATATAAATAATGATTTGATACTGTTTAGTACAATTGTAAAGGGGGTTGGATAGAGACCCTGCAGTAATCCTAAAGGCTTCGTCGTAAACCAGTAAAAGCTTGGCAAATGGTGCTGAATACAGCGTGAGAACCTGAATAGGAGCGTTAAGCTGGCCTGCCCTGTGAATCTGTTCTTTGTTCTGTCGGTTCGAGGAAAACCCTTTCTAACAGCATTCCTTTGCTTCTGTGATCTGTGTAATCACAATGTGTATTGTTACGGGGCCTGTTGTGTTTAAATGTGTAATTTATACGATTTTTATAAGATTTTATTTCCTTTGCGTTGTGGTCACCTAAAAGTAATTATCTGAGGGTCATCGTCAGTGTAACATCTTTACATCTAATGGAGCACTTTCTTTTTAAATGTGTTAATTTCTGTATGAACTGGTGTGGTGTATTAGATCCACATTCAAACAAAATGCCTTTGCTTTCAAATTTAGTCCCAAGATCTGTTTATAATTTAGATACACTTTTTATGTGTTTCATTTGTAGTGATTTACTTTTAATTGTGCTCCATATTATAAGTCTAGATTATATGTTCGAAATTTTTATATAGTCATACAATATGAGTAACATTTAGTAAAGTAGTGAATAACATTAGCTTTCCTCTTATAACTGTATTTTGACTGTATATGTAGTGTACAAATCCCCAAAAAATTTTAATAAAGATGTTTTTTTCTGTAAAGTTTCTCCACATTTGTCTTTACTGAGTATGTAACTGGAAATAATTGAAACCCTGCACCTGCAAGAACTGAAAATGAAATCGATAAGCAGGAGGCTTTACATACACAATGCAAAAACACGATGAAAGGGGATAGAATAGGGGTAATGCAGAAATGAAATTGGATTGTCCTAATATAGCAATACAATAAATAAATACCATAAGTTGTACATCAGTGTAACTGCTCAAAGCATCTGCAACAATTTCTCAGACAAAAAGGGAAAGAAAGTGGTAATGTAATGCATGCTCACTCAAGAAAAGAACAGCTGAGTGCCCAGAAAGATGCAACCTATGCTGCTACACTTCTTTATGAACTATAATCACTGCAGGGTGCAGAACGTGTAGAAGACTTTAAGTAAACAATTTAGTTCTATAGATGAATTCCTTCTAGATGGGTGTTAATTATTGGATTGTAATAAAAACTGATTTCACTAACAAACTGTGCTTATATAATGTGTTTTTATTCAAGTAACTGTGTAATGAAAGCAACAATGACTGTACTGTGCTTAAGCAAATGGACACAGATGGGTTGGGATCTGAAAATCTGCCATGGGTAAAAGTTCGGATCAAATAACTCAGCAAAAAGCTTTAGCGGGACTTCAGTGAAATTTAACCCCATCTCTCTTACAGTGGATAAAATCCTGAAGTTTTGAAAAAGATTTTACTCTATTAATAGTACACAACAAAGTGAGCATGTATGGGCACCACTGATTCTCTCCTTACCTACAGTTAAAATAAGGCTTTTGAACGAGTCTCCTCATGTCCATGTTTGTGATCTTACATTCCTCTCATCGCCTAAAATATTACACACAAGGAGAAGAGGCTACATTAAATTAATCATGGGTGAAAGTCAGTTTTATGTGTGTAAATTGTGTGATGGGTAGACCCACTGTGACCCTGACCAAAATATATAAAATATATAAGCACTTGCCTTGGTGTAAAAGTCTATGGTATGGGTAACATACATCAGTAAATGGGTCCTTAATCATTTCAGGATTAAAATTCAGGGGAAACATATGCTTCCTAAGCACATTCTTCCACTCTTTGCAGGCAGGAATGCATGCACTAGTCCTGTCTCCCATTAAAAGCACATGACATGTTATTTAGCACATGTGGCAAGTGAAACTGGTGAGTAGTTGAAGTAACATGTCACGCAAGGACATAAAAAAGTGCATGGGTCTAACTTTTCATACTGATAGCAAAGTTTAATTGTGTCAGGTTCAATCCGGCGGCGCAGGGCTAAAACACGCTAACACGTCATTTTGAATCTTGCTCTGTCACCCGGCAGGCTGAACACCTACATGAACAACGATTGGCTGTTGTTCACATTGGTGGGAAGCCAGACCAGAATTCTACGTAATTACCTATGCTGGCTGATTGATGGCATCTGCATCAAGTCAAGGAATAATGTGGACAGGGTGTGCTAATCCACACATGGAGCCTGTGTTGATTTATTTATCACAGTAACATGTACCCTAACATTTTCAATCCCTTGGCTTATAAATGTTTCAATGTGATGCAACAAGAACACTCTCTGTATCATTCATTCTCAACTTTAAGTGTATTTGGTCAGTTCAAGTTTGAGATGACAAATCTTGTTTTTTTAAACAAATTATTATTTTATTGCATTTTGCAGAAATGACCCAACCTTGCTGGGTATGAGGTTTGCACTTCAAACCATTACAATGTTGGATATCGAATGTTTCACAACAGTCTGCACAAGGTATCATGGACCACACAAGCTTGCATTTATTGCAGGAGAGCATCAATATTTTACCAGCAAGGTCAATATTTTAAAGAACCTTGATCCCAGTTGAAATGCACATTTAGTCAAGTATTAAACAGTTTTGGGTTTATTGGCCAAAAGCATGAGGTACAAATGAGTTTGAATTGGCAAAGCAGTCCAAGAACATCAAATATGAACATGTGGATACAGGAAATACTAACAGTTTAATTATGTTAAAAATAATGAACGTCAGTTCATTGCAGGTACCTACAGGACAATTCAGTGGCTCCAATCAACCTGGTGGCATGTCTTTGGACTGTGGGAGGACACTGGAGTACCTAGTTTCCCGGAGTACACACGGGTATGGGGAGAACAAGCAAACTCCACGCAGAAGGGACCTAGCTCGGCCCATCCGGGGATCAAACCCAGGACCTTCTCACAGTTAGGTGGCAGTTCTATGACTCACTAAAGATCATTCAATAAAGAATTTAAAATGTTATTAGGAGAAGAATAATAAAGTGGGTACTTCTAGTAGTTTACTTCTTCTAGTAAAGTATTTGTGTAGTGGTGGTTGTATATAAGCTAAATATGTATGCAGGACAGTGGCTTAGTGGTAAGCTCTAATGCCCCAGAGCAAGAATGTCTTAGGTTTGATTCTTAGGTTTAGGTCATTTCTGTTCGGAATTTGTATCTTCACCCTGTGTCCATGTGGGTGTTTTCACACCAGGTAAAAAAAACTATTTAATCTGCTTTTGATTTCTCAGTCTTAGTTAGTTTTGGTGTTTGTCCGAGTTGTCTGTATTTAAAAAAATAGTTTGGTGCTGCTTCCCTGTGGTTGAACAAGAAACTGCATTCATCAAAACGAGTTTAAACCCCCAGGTTGGGCTGACCGGGTCCTTCCTATGTGCGTAGGTTCGCTCCTGGTGCTCCGGTTTCCTTCCACAGTCCAAAGACATGCAAGTGAGGTGAATTGGAAAAACAATATTGTCCATGACTGTGTTCGATATAGCTTGTGTAGTGATGAAAGTGAAAAACTGTTTTCAAGATGCAAGACTGGAAAGAATCACTGATTTAATTTTTAAAAGGCAGACATGCATGGATGTATGGATGTGGCTAAAGACTGGATAAGAATCTAAGTGGCTTCTGTTGGGAGAAATGGTCCAATCTTCTTGATGTTTCCATAGGAACAAGAATGATCGCATCCACAGCGGATTGTAGTCTGCATTATTGATGTGGCATGGTTTTTACATTGGATGCAGTTCCTGATGCAACCATCCATCTCCGTGCTCTTAGACTAACACTATTTTATCAAGTAATTCCCAGACAAGCCTGATCTATTAATCACACTTAGACCGTTTATCAGGTGTATATTCGGTGGCTTTATATTCGAATTCAGTGAACAACCATCTATCTACCTGACACGTCTCCTTGAGAAAATAACCAAACCTCCTTCTCCACATCGCTGACGTGTTAGTGCTTTCGAACCCGTTTTCTGACAAGTCACGCCTACCTCTTAAGGTTTGGCTAATAATGGCATAATTAGAGTGGTCAGCCAATTAACACTTTCGTTTTGTGAAAGATTAGCCAATCATAGAACAAAAGGCGGGATTTGTCGGAAAACGGGTTATAAACAAAATATGCAGCAACGCTTTGCTTAGAATCGCATACTACCCATGTGAATAGTACGTGACGAAAATGCTGTTATACATATTCTGTTTATTTCTGTTCTAAAATTACAATTAAACAAATATTCGCAAACATATACATTTTTAAATCATTGAGCCACTCAACAGATTAAACTCTCATTTATTGCATTTGTTATATTATTGAATTCAGATAATTTCTCCGGCTTTCTCTGAAATTCCTCTTGTCATATTTGTACTGTTATTGAACATATATTGTTTATAGTTGTATTAATGTTAAATCCTATCCTATACACTGTTACGTATACTCTGTTTTCTTTCAATAAAAATAAAAAAGGTTGTGTACCTATATAAAAGTAACTTAATGAAATAAATAAAACATTAAATTTAACCTATTTAATAGTTTGCACTGTAGCTATATAAAGTTACATTTTGTGTATTTGTTTTGGCATACTACTTAGTACAAAAGTATACGTTCTGGTCCGTCCCAGATGACTTGGAGGATTACGTCATCACGTATGTACGTGCTCGCTCATTGCCACCGGTACACTTCCGTCATCCGTTGAGCAGATACAGGGTGAGTAAAGCTTCCACAGAAGAACGAATTCTTAGTTTAATGTAACAATTCGAATATTTTTATGTATAATTTGGTGACTTAATTACAAATATCCTTATTAACGAAATAAGTGTTAAATTATTTTCTGTATTTATCTCATATGTCCGGCTTCTTGCCGACGTCAACTCGGGGTTAGCCCGAGCTTCATTATTTGGTTGCTATTAGCTAACTAACTAGCATCACGCAAACGTCTCGCGCACTTCTGCACTTTAATGACTAATTAAGTGATCAATGGTGTTAAATTGTGTCGACCTGCCTGTAGTGTAACATTGATGTTTAATCTTTTCAGCTCTATCTGTATTTGCTGATCAGTGGAGTTAGCTGGCCGGTGGTGTTAGCAGGATGCTCGCTGGTGGTGGAGGCTCTCGGGTGAGGATGTTCGTGCAGGTGTTGTGTGTACAGCTGCTCTGGAGTTTAGTCTGGGCATCAGAGCTCACCTTCGAGCTGCCCGACAATGCCAAGCAGTGCTTTTACGAGGACATCACCGTTGGCACCAAGTGCACCCTTGAGTTCCAGGTAATATATTTTTGATTGAATCAAATTCTCCGACCCATATGGTGCACCCTTAGGGCTAGACACGACTACGTGTACTACATTGGCTGATCGTAAAACTGTATTAGGTAGAGACATCGCTGCAGTCATCCAGAATAAAATGTCCAAACTTATCCATTAAAACTCGTTCCTTATAACTCGACGTTTTTCGAGGTATTTCCCCATAAGAATAATGTGTTATAGGAATGTCAAATGAGTTGACACTTTTACACTGAAAATAATACACGGGTAGTATATAAAACACTTTTGGTACATTAATCAATGTTAAAGATTATTTATTATGAGAATAGTTTTAAGTTTATAAGTGACACCACGATCGTTTTTCATCTCATATTCACTCTTTGATGACGTTTCACAGTTTAAGCCAAACATTGAAAAAAGTGGCAATTTATGGTTCATTTGAAGTTAAAGTTTTAAAGAGGCTGAATATCTCGAGTTTAAGTGTACAAATGCTACCCGAAGTGCATCAAGTTTTAAATATTTTCAGTTTAGGGATTCCTAGTTACACTGTTACCACTGTTTATGTAAGTTCAAGTTCCACTCAGTCTTGTTTGATTTGCATATACTTTTAAACTTTTTAGTGCACACACTCTTGTGTGGTGTAAATCTGGCTTTGAAATGACCCCACCTTCAATGTAACAAATAATCTGCGCCATTAAATTAGAAATTAGAGAACTGGGTTTGTGATAAAAAGGTCACCAGTTCGATTAAGTTCAATGGAGTCATGAAACTTCAGCCATGAAGTGTCCTTGGTTGCATAATGTTGACACTGACATTTTAGTACCAGCCTCTATCTTTTGCAGTAACACAGGGATTTTTCTTTCTTGTCCCAATGAAGTTGCTTTAACCTTGGCAGGTTTGATAGTGGATTGCTAGTGCACCATAGTGAAGGCCTATGTTTATAAGTAAAAAAAAATTCAAGTTGCTGGAAATCTTGACCTTAAGGGAAAAGATTTTCTCTCAGCATGTCTGAAAGCTTTTTAGTTGCTTTCATCACATCTTGAACATCTGTTGTATATAAATCAGCAGGATTATTTGGTACGTTACCAATATTAACCAACTTTGTGGGAACAGTTTGGGCTCAGTTCGTTTCTGTTCCAGCACAACTGTGTCCGAGAGCACAAAGCTAGGGAGTGGAGATAGTGGGGTGGTTGGTTGTTTTAGGTGTAGAAGAACCTGGCTGACCCGCACAAAGCCCTGAACTCAACCTTATCAAACACCTTTGGGATAAATTTGAAGAACTATTGTGACCCAGGTTCTCTATTCCTATAGGTCCATCAGTTTCTGACTTCACAAAGGCTCTTCTGAACAAACAGGGATAAATTCCCACAGATGCACTCCAAAGTATCTTTTCAGAGCAGTAAAGGGGCATTTTATTTATAAATGCTTATAAAAATAAAGTGAGATGCCATAAAAGTTGTCTGTGTTCCACTACATTTGTTCACATGTTACACTGTTTCCTGAAAAACAGGATTCTTCAGACAAAAGTTTTAAAAGCTGTGAATCGTCCGGTTCATCTGCAAACATTTACGTAGCTCAAATTCTTTCTCATGTACTAATCCTGTTTGCTGTCTTTTATATCTTCTGTGTAATTTTATTGTTAGACCTATGTCCATAACCTGTGTGGGTTTTGGGGGTAAGTGGTTTAACAACACATTTTGCAGATGACTGACCAGCTTAGTGTCTCCAGGGACTAGCCTAATCCATCACTACGGAATGGTCCGGCCTTCCCTGTATCCAAGAAACCTAAGATCTTTAATTATTTTGTTGTATACATTCATCCTGTTGCTGGAGGATGCCCAAGCTTTTAAACCTTCCATCTTGTGCTGGATGACCCATTATCACAGATAATTCATTTGATTTTAAATATCTGGAAACTTCATCATGGGTTTGTTTGACATCCAATTGCAAGGCGGTGGGCACACAGCCTTTATGAGGGTTAAGGGCCTTGCTCAATGGCCCAACAACAGCAACCTAGCAATGGTGAGGTTGTGATATCCTTTGGATTCAGTGTTCAGTACCTTATCCACTGGGATATGACTGACCACCAGGTTGATTTGAGATACTAAATTGTCCTGTAGGTACCTGTGATGGACTGGCGCCCCATCCAGGGTGTTACAGTGTGCCTTGTGCTCATTGATGAGCTGGGATAGGCCTCAGCACCCCTACCCAACCCTAGTTAGGATAAGTGGTTTAAGACAATGAACTGAACTGATCAGATTTAGTCTCTTATAACTCATTTGAAGACCTTGCTTTTGGGAATGAGACAGTGTTAGCTAAATTATATTTTTGTTTTTAATAAGTAATTCAATCCAAACTCAGTCTCAACTACTTTTATAACAATAAAGCATGATATTGTTATTTTGTTCAGGTCGTGACCGGGGGCCATTACGATGTAGACTGTCGGTTGGAGGATCCAGACGGCACAGTTCTGTACAAAGAAATGAAGAAGCAGTACGACAGCTTTACTTTCACTGCTGCCAGGAATGGAACCTACAAGTTCTGCTTCAGCAACGAGTTTTCCACCTTCACCCACAAGACGGTCTACTTCGATTTTCAAGTTGGTGATGATCCTCCACTCTTCCCCAATGAAAACAGGGTGACCGCACTCACTCAGGTATGTTTTTTTTGTCTCAAGCAGAGGAGAGTGATGTCAGTGTTGTATTTCAGTTGTATGACACAAGTAACCAAATTAATTCTGCTTTTGCAGCCTTTATTAAGGCTTTTCAAATTCTCAAAATGTACGTGCACACGGGAGATACCGATAGTTTAAGGCTGTTAACAAGCTAAGCCAACTAGACCCTTGTAAAATGCATGTCTGGTTCCTTTTAAAGTTTCCTTGCCACTGATTCACTCGGCTTTTTTAACAGGTCCATGTTTAAAAGCTCAATTTAAATTTGATTTACAGAAGCAACTTAGTTTATCTGATTACAAAATATAAGAACGTAGGGGATCATTGTAGTGTGTATAATAAATAATCTTAAAATGTGTACACTCATGGCAAATGGAATTGACATGAATCCTGATGGATTATGTGTAACATTACAAACAGAAGTCTGGAGGAGGTGAATCTTTGAGCTTTAAACTCAAATTTATGCACTTCACACGGTCTTTTTGTCGTTTGTTACGTAGTGGATTGAGCCTTTGAGCCCGTGCCTGCTCTCTGACCCCAGCTTCCAAAAACAAGTGGGAAAATGTAGAGAGAATTTCATTACATTGCACGCCTGTATCTATGTCTTATAAAGGAGTTTTAACATCTTTTAATGAGAACATGTGACTTTCAATCTGTGAAAATACTATATAGGAGAGGTTAAATAGCTGCTAAGGGCAGCCCTCCTTTAGCAATAAGTCACATTTTTCTGTTAGTTGTGTGTTAAACTGATTCCCGGACGCTTTTTAATGTACAGATGGAATCAGCCTGCGTCTCAATCCATGAGGCTCTGAAGTCTGTGATCGATTATCAGACCCATTTCCGACTGAGGGAAGCTCAGGGGCGCAGCAGAGCTGAAGATTTGAACACCAGAGTGGCATTCTGGTCCGTCGGAGAGGCTTTCATTCTGCTGGTGGTCAGTATTAGCCAAGTCGTTCTCCTCAGGAGCTTCTTCTCAGACAAAAAGACGACGACTACCCGTGTAGGATCCTAACGTCTCTGATTCATTGCTGATTTATACACACACACACACACACACACACACACACACACACACACGTACACACGTGGGACTAAAAGCAGACCGAATTTTCATGGTTTATTCACTGTTTTTAGGACTCCCTACAGAATGGTCATATAAATAAACAGAATGGTCATTCTTGTTCGGCTGTGTTAGCTTTTACCTTCTGAATGGATTGAGGTTTCATAACAAACAATTGATTTTTTTTTTCAAGGTAGGAAGGAATCTCTTAATTTATTGCATGGCTGTGCGATTAATTTTACTTGGTTTTCTCAATTTGGTAAAAAAGAAACCTACTTAACACACACTTTGACAAGAAGGCAAAACATTTATTATTATTCAGTAAACAGAGTTTACTGCTTTACCACCTGTCGTATATTACACAGTGTATTAGTCAAATCAAGTGGTCATCATGTGCTTATTGTTTCCTGACCATTTTATTTTTGTACAGTCATTTATCTTGCTGCGGCTCTGTTTGGTACTGCATTAGAACTCACAAGGTAAAAGCACAGCATGGATTTAGACAAGCTATGATTTGGTACAAAACAACATGCCTATAAAGACACAATTAATATAAAACCAAGCTGAGAACTTTCTAGCAACAACCAGAAAGTGTCCATTTGTATACAGGTGTAGACACTAACTAACTAACTGGTGTTGGACAAGACTTGTTTCTTCAACTCTTTTTTTTTTTGTACTTTGCTGCCACTCAGATGCATAAAATGTGCATTTTAATTGACTTGTATTGAAAAAGTATAATTATCTTTTTCACCTAGTTTCATTTAAGTTGCCTCAAGTTCCACAGAAGTATTCCTCAAGATCTGGTTTGAGCTCAAATCATTTGTTTGAATAAGGATTTTAAAAACCGCTTTGGGCAGAAGACTGATTACACAACAGGGTTTCTAAACTGCATTTTAAGAATGGACTGCCCTGACTAATCCTCATTACTGCATTTAAGCAAATCTTATCTTAAAAATAATCATCCTAGATCATTGGTGCTTTTTCTCAGCCTTGGTAAGGAAACATCATTCATGTGTATATACAAAACAGCACTACAAAAAGATCAGTCATGGTTTCCAGGATGTGTTTTCAGTCTTCTTGTGAAGCCATTTGTGAAGTAAGATTTAACATGTATAGGGTGATGATGTAAACAAAATATTTTCTAATGGATTTGATCTGGTTGGTTCTGTTTATTACAAATGTAGCTGTGGGAATTGAGTGTACATTAGGAAACCTGGTAATGGGTTGAGTTTTTCATAGTTTAAAGAAATATTCCCAGATGTAGATGTGGTTTGGAATATACAAAAAAAAAAAGATTTCATTTATTAGTCCAGTGTGGGTTAAGTAGTGTTCTTTTCAAATTTAATTTTATATAAAAGTTTATATTGAGTTGTTTTTTTCCAGACAGTTTCATTGTACACTTTAATTACTTTGTTTATTGTCAAAATTCGAATTGTACAGTCATTTGAAAATAAAGGATGACCCTTGTATACTTTACATCTACAGCCACTCTGTGGTATTACTGTTATACTGGTGAACACAATAAACCTGGAAAACACACCGGCGTTTTGTCACATCTTTTTTTTTAAAAAAAAAAAACGTTTGAACGTGTTTGTCACTAGGGGGCAGTGTGAACAAATTAAAGGTTATTTTGTTTTGTTTTCTGGTTGAAGTATGTAAAGAAAGCTTAAGATCAAAAGCATGTGGAATGACTTGGGGTTTCTTGATTGTGTCGTTTGCATGTTATACACTGAGTGGCTTTTCATAAACAAGGAAACGATTGGGCCAACCACGTCTACACCAAACCAGACAGAAATCTCTAAGCTTCTCCAACATGGAAGGAACCAAGAAAAATGAACATGTTTATAGGTAACAGAAAGATTTGAAACGTAAGTATGTGATATGATGTGCTGCAGTGTAGCTAGATATTTTGTACAATTCATTTTGTTGTTTTTTTGTTTTGTTTTAAATATTATTTTGAAAATAAAATGTGTAATTTTAAGTCATGATCCATTTAGTGCGGCACAGTAGATAAGTGTGTTGCACTATCGCCTCACAGACAAAATGTCCAGGGTTCAATCCGGGTCCTGTGTGTGTGGAGTTTGCATGTTCTCCTGGTTTGCGTGGGTTTACTACCACAGTCCAAAAACAAACATCCAGGGTAATTTCAGAGACAAAATTGTCGACGACTGTGTTTAATATAAACTTATTAAAAGATTAACATTGAGGAATGAATAACAGTGTGTCTGTCAGTAATGTTAAAATCCTAATAAACAAAATAGCATTTTCCATTTTTAGCATTTTGATGATGTTATATTATGTTTTATTAAGTATGACTTGAATGTTGAAATCAGAAAGATATTTTCAGGTGTTTATTGCCCTTTAAGGTTCTTTTTTCTGAAGTCGTGAGAGACCCCTCGGGTTCATAATCGTGACTGGCGAAAACATTGTTTACGTTCATATAGGCGACGTTTTTGAGGACAGGAGTTCCGATTGGTTAAATGTAACGTCAATCATTAACGAGGGCGGGACTAAACGCGACTTTAACCGAAAACCTACTCTGGCGTTCGTGGTGATACGAGAAACACTTCCTTGTTATCTATGGCAATAGATTCAGATGTCGAGTAGAGGCAGCATATTAAACTACTATTTACTGTTACGACTGGAATAGCCGTGTTGGTTTTGATGTGAAAAGGTCTATAAGAAAGTCTGTGCGGGACTATTGGAGCAGACTCTGTGCTCTATCACTAATATTAGCTGTTGTTAGCTTAGCTAAGCTAGGTGAGCTGGGGCTAAGCGGGGGTGGACAGGAGCGGCGGATTCCAGCACAGACCCTGCGCTTGTATTTCATCTAAATACATCGTTCAAAAACGAAATACGATGAGAAACCTGCGATCTGTGGGTTTAAATGTTACCTGTGCCGACATGCTTCGAGCGAAGTAAGAAGGAACCAAAGAAAGTGGATTTAGCTTGGAGCAACACCGAGGTTTAGCGACAGTAAGGCAGCTCTCTTCTATTTTAACCTAGATTTTAACCCAATTATACCGTGACAATGACTAGATTATTGATATCTTAATATGATTATATTTTATTATTATAGACATTAAATTGGGTGGTTTTGGAATTTACCCACCTAACTAGGTGACCAAATGCTTGGGCGATACGTGAATATCAAAATACTCTTCACCTAAGTATTGTAACGAAAGTGTTGCTTTGTGGAACAAGTAACTGTTATAATGATATTCATGTAATATTAATACTCACTTAGTGAATATACATACAGGGTTAATTGTTTGCCATGTTAGTGATCACATGATGAGCTTGCCTTAAATAATTGAAATAAACAAACTGCTACTGAGACCAGATATAGCACTTCTTATTAGTATATATGCATTTTTGGTTTGGAGCAAATGTCTCATCGAGTGGGCACCCTTGCTATGTATCATTTGTAGAAATTAATATTTCTATGGACAGCCATAGGTCGTCACATCAGTCCTAAAATCTATTTCTTGATCAATTAAAGTAGTGCATTGGAGCATTATACCATGTCTGATTTTCAGAAATATGTAGACATTTTGCTCAGTACAATTTATAGGGTTGTGCGTTTCAAGTTGAAT
>JAYDZF010000002.1:3502787-3513054 GCA_034509105.1 Microcambeva barbata
CCAAAGCTGGGATATGCGAAGAAAGAATTTCGTTGTACTGTACATGTGTCATTTCTGTAAGTCGCTTTGGACAAAAACGTCAGCCAAATGTAATGTAATGTAATGTAAAACCTGCGAATCAAACCCAGGACCTTCCACAGTGCTACCCACAAGCCATTGTGCCGCATCCAAGAATGCTGTAATGCAATTTACAATGATGGTCAAAATGCTGAGAATCTTTATTATGTTTAATGCTTAAGGTTTTTCCATCCCAAATCGTATAATTATGGCCAAACTTGAGGGTGTGCTACAAATGGCTAACTTGTTTTTCAGTAATGTTAAATAAAATATTTGGAAGAACTTAAATGTATGTACATTCATGAAGAATTAACTATAATGTGTCCAATTATCGTGTTAGATATATGATTTGTAATACAGAATACCACATTAAATAATAATAAAAAAAAATTGGTTAAGGTCAAGCACTACAATAAAGTTAGAGATTCAAATATCAACATGGCCGCCTTGACAACCATTCGAACAAACACAGGTGCATTGTTATTAGCGTTCTCAAATGTAATGTAATAATTTAAGTAAATTCTGAAATATGTTATAATGATGTTTAACAGCCTCTTGTTGTTTGTATTTTTTATGTATTTTAGCTTGACGGTTAGTTACGCGTTTTAGCTGCCTAACGATTCGACACCTCGTACAAACACAAGGTTGCAATTCAAATAACGTTCTACTTTACAGCAAGTGCACTAGCTAGTCTACATAAAGACTTACGTCATGACTTACATAGTGTCCAAATGTAGGGTGTAGGTACCCGTTTAAGATACAGCTCTAGAATGTTCGCTATCCTGCGATGGATGGTTTAATGGAAAATTTAGTACGCTGCGACAAAATTATTCTGGACTATATGTAGAACTAAATCAATCTGTAAAGTACAAGTGACAGAACATCTGCTAACATTCAACTCTCCGAAGATAAAATGGCTGTGGCAAAAACGACTGATTTTCTACGAAAAGCTGAACAGCTTAAGAAACTGTAAGTAAAGCAGCGGTTATGCTTTATTTCTCCCAGTAAAAGAATGATTAATGTTTTAGTTACATTTGTTCGTGAATGTCTCTGCAGGTTTGATAAGCATGAAAAAGAAAGTCGAAGAAATAAACAGAGCAGAAGAAATGTTCTCAGAGAATGTTCTAGTGCTTTAGAGGACTGTGAAAACAAGCTCAACATGGAACTCAAGGCTGAAAGTAAGTAAACACGTTTATTCCTTGTACATATTTTGACAGATACTGACCACTGCAGACCACTACAGTATTGGATATGCTCTGGTTCCTGTCATACTACCTCTAATCCTAATGATTGCCATACTTGCTGTCTAATATATCCCACCCACTAACATGTGCTGTGATGAAGAGATCGTCTCATCCATTCTCATAACGTTATGTCTGGTTTATGTATCTTTGCAAACAAGATGAATACAGCAAAGCACCAACACACCCTAGAAATTTGGACACGCATAGGTAGATCATTCTATTATAAGATTTACTGCAGTTTAAAGATAATTGTTTGTTGGAATCTTAGCCCCAAAATAAATATGTAGCCATTCATACTCTTATCAAAGGAGTCATTTTCATATCAGGGAGATTTTCTCTAAAAGTAACATTGTTTTAAATGTTACAGACTACAATATTTTAAATGTTTCTTAGTTATTTAATTATTTCTTTGTTCACCAGTGATGCGAGTGCAGCAGCAATTGCAAAAAATCCAGAATGGTGTGTACAGATTTCAGGGGCACTTGATCGATGTAAAGCCCTCACCCAGTCGTAAGTGACTAAGAAGCCAAAGAAACAGAAATAAACTTTTATTTTGTTCAAGCTTAAATCTTTTTTTTTTGCCTGTTAGTGATTGAAAAATTACAGGATATCATGACTGACATAGAAAGTTCTATCAACACATTTAAAGAACAGCAACATAAAAGGTACATATCACTTTCTGTAATATACATTGAACTTTCATATGAAAACAAAACAAAATACCTATTTTTTTCTGAAGCTTTGAGGAGCTATTGAAAGAGGAAAGGACTTATTGCCAGGAAATAAATGCCTTTGAAAGGAAGATTGATGCCTGGACATTGCCTGTGAAGAACAGTGAACTTTCCATGATTCCGAAAATCAAGCACTGTACAGTTAATAAAGGAAAAGATGAATTACCCATTGAGGTGACCGCGCTGGAAACATTCCTGCAGCAGACAGGAGGGCAACTGGGTGGATGGGACCAGTATGACCACCAGAGCTTTCTTAAAGTGTGGACAAAGCACCATGGAAGAACCTCATACAGGTCAGAGGCTAAGTTTTACCTAGCAGACAAGACTGAAGAAGAAATAAAACGACATGAGGACTGGTATTTAGAGCTCTGTCATCTTCAGGAAAAGAAAAAAGAGGTAATAGGAAACTGACACCTGTAACAATGC
Source organism: Microcambeva barbata (assembly GCA_034509105.1). Taxonomy (NCBI): domain Eukaryota; kingdom Metazoa; phylum Chordata; class Actinopteri; order Siluriformes; family Trichomycteridae; genus Microcambeva; species Microcambeva barbata. Next base: position 3,505,246 of record JAYDZF010000002.1, read on the forward strand.
ATTGTATAATATCTGAAATTGTTTTATTAGTACAAAATAATGTTTCTGTCAATATAAACATTATAAAAACTATTGACATGCTTTGGTTCATTTTTATGGTAGTACCTGTTGAGAACATTCATGAATTCCATCTATTTTTTTATTTTGTTTTTCACTCTTTTGGTGATGTAATAATTTTGCTTTTCACTGTTTCAGGCTATTAAAAAATGGAGAGCAGAAAAGCAGAGAGGTCGTGATGCCTGCTTGCAGCGTGAAGCCCAGGATGTTGAGGCTGAAAAGAAGGCGCATGACACCGCTGTAGCAGAAGCCCAGCGCCTCAAACTGGAAGAGGAGCGCAGGCAGTCTGCACTACGCCTGGTAGCCTGGAGGGAGCAACGGAAACAGCAGCTGGAACAAGAACAGGAGCAAAAACTCAGGGAAGAGGTGATGCTTCGGAAAAGACAGATGGAGGAAAGACGGAGGCAGCAAGAGGTCAAGCTGGCCGTGGAAGCCCATACCAGGCAAAAGAAGGAAGAAGAGGAGCTGAGAATGTTGGCAAAGGAGGTGCAGGAGCGGGTGGAAATAGAGGAGAGGAGAAAAGCGGCTGTTGAACACATCAGACGTTTTCAAGAAAGGGTGAGTTTGGCATATGAAGTGCAGTAGATGTTCTGATCACATTTTCAGATAGAGTTTGACTTGCAAACCTGATGCAGTTTTTTTTTAAATCTTGAAAGGATCTTCACACTTTGGAGACGAAGCTGCAGGAAAAACAGGCCAGAGAGCAGGGGGAGCAGGAAAAGATGATAAAGCAGACTAAACTAAAAGAAAAGGTCACGCTTCAGTTGGAACATGGCAGTGCAGTTTAGTTCCTCATAAAATCTGTACTGTATTTATTCATTATTGCTGTTTTAATGAATGTAGGTTGAAAGTCAAGTAAGTCGGGACCCTTCAAGACTCTGGAAACCAACTAAAGGATGGGAAGAACGTACAAAAGAGATCGGACCATCAGGTGGTGGGCCTGTATATCAAATGTTTCATAGGTATGGATCTCTAATGGAAGTGGTCTTTAAAGCTCTCATTCTCTAATAACGTCATACCGGTTATCAAACTTGGTGGTAGTGTGATGGTACAAATTAAATCAATCTTGATCTGAAACATCTAAGTGTTATCAACATAAATTAAAGATTTTCTTCGCAGCATGTGGTAATGTTTAACAATAGTGTCACTTGATGTTTAATCTCTTGCTACAGGGCCATACCAACATGGAGGCAGGGACTTTAAACCTGGACTTAATCTGCAACCAATCAGCGAGACGTGCATCCAAATGTAATGAACTGTACATATCATGCACAACAAAATCATTTATTTCTTTTCGTCATTAAGTTTTTGTAATACTGGTGAATATTTATTACTATTTGAGAAGACTGAATGAATCGTGGTGGTGTTATTGGTTGTTTTTAACTGAACCATATTTACTGAATAAAACATTTTTTTAACCTAAACAATTGTCTGTATTATATAGGTAGATTTAGGTTTTCAGTTATTGACTGGTTTTAATAATGAGAAGTTTGTGTTTAACAGTAGCTGGTAGTAAAAACAATCTGTAATCATTATGACTATATTATGACTCATTATGATTAAAACTTCTGAATGACATGTAAGATAATTGTATTTTACTTGTTTTATGTTCATTGTTGTGGCCAGCATGTTGACTAAATGGGTAGGACCTCACAGCAAGAAGGTTCTGGTTTCGATCCCCAGGTGGGATGGTCTGGGTCCAGTCTGTGTGGAGTTTGCATGTTCTCCCTGTGTCTGCATGAGTTTACTCTTGGTGCATGGGTTTCTTGCCACAGTCCAAAAACATTCAGGTAAGGTAAACTGAAGAAATAAAATTCTCCATGACTGTGTACTGATAAACTTTAGGTATTGAATAACTTTCCTGTCATTAATGTAACTAAAATGTAAAACATTACGTTTGGATCCTAATAAACAAACCAAAAAGAGCTGAAGTGTCGGTGTATGACCACTGATGATAGTGTATGACCACTGATGATAGAAATAAAATTAAAATAAATAAAGCACAATGCCTATTTAAACTGCAAACGAGTGCTTTCCATATTAGTACCTATGGGTTTAAATGGAATGTCTTAAGGTTGTGGAAGGTGCAGTTTTTTTGGTGATGAATAGGAAACGATGTGGACATAAATCCGCAAGTTTTGTGTGTCTATAGACTGGGACTCGAACCCAGAACCTTCATTCAGTCTGTTTTACCACTGCTTTATCTTGGTCAGGGTCGTGGTGGGTGCAATTTATCAGGCGATAGTAAACATTGGACGGGGTGCCAATGGGTAGTTTTTTAGGACTGTGGGAAGCAACCGCACAGACTTGGGTTGAACATGTTAACTCCCCACAGAAAGGACAGATCGGATGAGACTCGAACCTTTACGTTTCCTGACAAAAGGGACTTTTGCTGTCACGATCGTCTTCCCATAATGCTGTTCGGTAGGCAAGCGTGACGTCATTGGACCTAGGAAACATGGCGGAGGAAGAGCATTTTGTTGATAATTTTGAACATATTGATTTTTTACGAGACAGGCATGTGCGCTTCTTTCAGAGATGCATGCAGGTGTTACCTGAGAGATACGCTTCATACGAAACCAGCAGGTGCTTCAATAAATCTCTTCATTTAGCTCTTACAGTTCAGGTCCGCTGTCTGCTTCCGCACAAAAGCTTGCTCGCACATCGCTGAATACTCTACTAATTAGTATATTAAAGTAGTACACTAGCTTAAGTCTGAACAGTGTTCTTACGTACTGTGTAGTACGCTAGTATGCAGCTTGGTAAGCAGCTAATTGATCAAATAGCTAACAAGCTAACTTGACATTCGGAACGCTTTCTTAAATTCAAGCTTTTAAAGCCTTTAACACAAAATAAATGTTCTTTTCGACTAACACTGCTTGGCAAACGAACAATTACAAATTAATTAATTGTAGATAGATTTTATTACAAATTGTTGTACTGCTCACGACTACGTTCTCTATTAATGAGCCCGTACAATCACGGCATTCCGTACTTTCAGACGTAAACAATACTATTTATTTACCGTTATTAATATTCATACATTTTGTGAGTGCTTAAGTGCCACAGAAGCAACAAGTTACATTCAGTAATTGTATGCCCATTATATTTATATGATTTGTGTAGTTTGCTCTATGCATTTCTGATTGATGTATCTAAAATAACTGTTGTTGTTCTGTCCCAGATTGACTATTGTTTTCTTTGCTCTCTCTGGACTTGATGTACTTGACGCTCTGGATGTTGTAGACAAGCCGAGTCTAATTGAGTGGATCTACTCATTACAGGTTTTACCCTCAGAGGATCGTGAGTACTGAAACGTATTTTGCTTTTCAAAACTGCAACCTAAACAACAAAAGTTTGTAGCCAGAACTGAGTGGGACATCAAAACTGTGATATCGTAATACAGGTTGTGTGGTCCAAGAGCAGCCTATAAATGACTATGTTTTATCATTAAAACCCCAAATATGTGTCCGCCTATTACGGGGCAATCAACCAATCGGTTGCGATACATTTACTACGAAGCACACTACTTTCAATCTAAGGTTAGGTCACCTTTCTAGGGACACTTCAAATGGTTGTGTTTGGTATTAAGTGTGGCCGTTTTAAATGCTTCGACGCCTGTAGATTGTTAATATATCTTTTCGCACATCAATAAAAGGTAACTTGTATATATGAGACTCACCTTGTTCCGTTGTGTAGAGCAAATGACTATTTTATGCATTTACATTAGCGAAGCATGTAGCTTCGGTTAGTGTCGTAGTTGCATAATATTGTTTTCATTCTTTTTTTCATTGTTGTTTTCATGTTCTCATATTTACCAGAATCGAATCTTGGGCGATGTGGGTTTCGAGGATCATCACACATTGGAGTTCCATACAATGCTTCAAAGGTGTTATTTAAACTCATTTTATATGTTAAGTATTGCTATAACAATTTTGGCGTAATATTAGGCAGTCTGTTTTATTGTTCAGGCTGATTGAAATGAGTATTTTAATTCCTGGGTATGTGTTTCGCTAAAATGAGCAGTGTTTCTATAAACTAGAATAAGAATTGAATAAAACATCAATCTTCTATTAAGTCAAACACATGTTTTATTGTAACATTTGATCATATGAACTCCCTCAAAAATGTTATGATTTGTTGAACTGAATAAATAATAATAAAAACATTTTCTGAAGTTAGCATAATAACACTAGATGGCAGTGTCGATTTTCAACAATCGACAAGGATTTCGTTATCACAGTAGCTTGTTGGTGTCTTGGAGCCTTAAGAAATACATTAAGCCTTTTACAGATTGATCTGTTTTAACAGACAGGAACTTGAACCGATATTTGATTAAATAAATTAACTGTAATGAAATTATTGCTGTAACAGGTGATTGGAAAATTTTACATGTGTCTCCACATCTCTGTACATTCTGGTCTTTTCTGTTTATCTAATCTTATTTTTGCTGGTTTAGGGCCCTGGGATTCTTCATCCATATGACAGTGGTCATGTGGCTATGACCTACACTGGCCTCGCCTGTCTTATGATTCTTGGAGATGACCTGAGTCGGGTCAATAAGAAGGCCTGTCTGGCAGGCTTAAAGGCCTTACAGCTGGAAGATGGCAGGTAATTAGGCTAACTGTTATTGTTGTCATTTGGTTTAGTTTGATATCAGTTCTGTCCTTCTGAGTTTGTTACAATGATAATGTTGGGTTTCTGTGAAATATCAGACTACATATGCATGTGTCCATTTTCACACTTTATATACTATTTTGTTAGACTTTCACCCTCTGTAGCATTGAACTGTTTTTGATTGATGTGTTTGTGGACCGCAGTTTCTATGCCGTGCCGGAGGGAAGTGAGAACGACATGAGGTTTGTGTACTGCGCTGCTTGTATCTGCTACATGCTGGATGACTGGTCAGGAATGGATTGCACGAAGGCCATTGATTACATCAGGAGGAGCATGGTGAGTGTGTCAGCTGTGCTGGGTTGTGTCCTTTATTGCACATACCTGATACAGGTACATGAGACCAATGTGGAACCTTAATGGATGAATTAGTTTGGGAAGGAGGGACCAAAATTACAGAAGATACTCGTACTGTATTTAGGCATCATACTGTTAAACCTGCATTGGTTATAAATGGATTCAGTGGGAATCGCAAACTATTCTCATTGTTTGTGACTTCAAAGTGCTTTTGTGATGAGTATATATAAGTGAAATGTTTTTGTAATGCTGTTTTTGATGCCAACAGGGGTTAGGTTTTGTTCTTTAACGCGCTTCCTCTTATCTATTGTGTTTTGTACGGAGGCGCATACTGTACATGTTTGCTCTGGATTTACAGAACTAACAGTGAGCATTTATTTAAATATGGTACATTTTGGAAATGCCATGACATGACCTGGTTATTTAAAGTGAAGAAGTTACTTTTGTGGATTGGAGTTATAATAGTAAAAGTATTTAAAATAAGACAATATTTAATTGGATACACGTCAAAAATGATTTACATATGATATTTTTCATATGATATTTTTCATATTTTTTCTACTGACATGACTAATATTTTAAAACTATATTCATTCGTTCTCTGCAGTCCTATGACAATGGAATTGGGCAGGGAGCAGGCTTAGAGTCACATGGTGAGTAGACTGCATTGCACTTTCCGCTTCACAAACAATGTACCTGCTGTCTGCTGGCTTTCATGGATGATTTACATAATGACAGACTGAACTCTCTTCTGACCATCTATTCATCCTTCCTGAATCGGTTTGGTTTTCTTGAGTTTCTACAGCTCCTAGAATTACTGTGGGATTCAAGAGAACATCAGAGTATTGCTGACGACGTCTTTGATCTGCCCAAGCCTCTAGCTTACACAATAGCTCACTACTGGGAAGCGGAAAAAACGCCTTTATTTAGTGGAACTTCCCTCCTACTAAATCTAAAAGCACAACAGAGGTCTGCCTCGGGCGATTTAAAACTTGGAAAACTTTTATTACAGATTCAAATCGTTTCACCAATGTTGAGTCATAGCAGTAGTAGCAAAGTCGGACTTTCTTAAGGATTTTGGAGAAACGTTGGTGAGAATTTGAGCCCATTGGGTCAAAAAACATGTTGGTCATTAATGTTGGACATTAAGGCCTGGCTTACAGTCAAAGTTTCAGTTCAACCCAAAGGTTCAATACTTGCCACAAATGTACACCGTACACCGTGCATTTATGTCCCAGAACATAAAAGGGCCTTTCCCAAACTGTTTGTTCAGCATGAATTTATAGATCTAATATATTTGTTAGCAATGGGTGTGTATTTATCACAATATAAAGAGTTGATGTACTGATGACCTCTGAGTCTCAGCAGTCCACCAGACCGAGTGTCCACACAAACTGGGCATTTCACCCCACTGAGTCTGGTTCTTCTCATGGTTCCTTCATGTAATTTAAGAAATATTTCTCTTGGAGGATAGTATAAAGGGCCAGTAGTATCATAGTGGTTATGGTACTGGATTAGTGATCTGAAGGTCACTGGTTCAAATCTCACCACTGCCAGGATGCTGTAGACTAAATTTGTGTCGGAAAGGATGATGCTGATATGCTTGATCAGATCAGCGGTTCCAGGGTTGTAGGACATCAGGAACTGCTATTGACTGTTTCTTCAATATGGGAATCTCTATCAGTATATTTGAAGATGAATTGGAAATTTACGAACCGAGAAGTTTTGCGATTAGAAATGTTTTTTTGTATTTATTTTAGGCCACTTTTGTTTTCTGCACTTTATATTGTATTGATGTGCACTTTTTAATCTGTATCGGAAATGACAATAAAGACTCCTGACTGGCATTGCTGTCTCTTCTCTTCAGGTGGCTCCACATTTTGTGCCATCGCTACCTTGTGTCTGATGGGAAAATTACAGGAGATGTTCAGCGAGCGAGATCTGAACCGAATACAGAGGTGGTGTATTCTGAGGCAACAGAACGGCTTCCATGGGCGGCCCAACAAACCTGTGGACACGTGTTACTCGTTTTGGGTGGGCGCGACATTACAGGTAAAAATTATTGTCATATTTTATAGATTTTCTGAATTTCTGTTAGTCTCAACAGTCTGTTCTAGTAGTTTAGCAATACTGAGCAGCTAGAAATACCCTTTGGACACAATTACCCTTAATGTAGTGGGATTTTGATTGTATGATTACTGTGTGGCCTAGTATCTCGGGTCTCTGTGTGTGAACAGTTGAAACTATTAGTTGTTGTTGTTTTTTTTAATCATTCAATATATATATTTTAACATTGAGGTAACATTGTATGACATGGGTGGTTATGAAAGTTCAGACTTTCAATTCGCCCTTTTTTCTTTTAAGATGAATGACTTCACACTTCTGTAAATGTCAGAAGATTTCCACTTCCAGTTAAATGTTAGACTTTTGCAATTGATATCATGGAAACATTCTTTGCTCTGTATATAATGTAACTGACCATATCCGTTTTTCTGTTAGCATAATAAATAAAGCACACGCATCCTTATTTGTCCATTTGGGTTTTTTCAGCTTCTAGACGTCTTTCAGTTCACTAACTTTGAGAAGAACCGGAACTATATCATGTCCACTCAAGATAGCTTAGTGGGCGGGTTTGCCAAATGGCCAGACAGTCACCCAGGTAAGTGTGTGTATGTGTGTGTGTTTGAGTGTTAGTGTATGCCAAAAAAAAAACATGCAGTGTAATTCAATATGATGGGTGTGAATAATTAATGTTCCTTCAGACTGTAATGTTACAGAAAA
>JAYDZF010000002.1:3830653-3840703 GCA_034509105.1 Microcambeva barbata
AAAACACTGTAACTTGTATATTTTATGAACATGTTCACTCTTTTTTGTAATGTGTTGCAGGCAACAAATTCCAAATTGGTTTACATTTACAAAATATAATGTAGCTAATCAGTGAAAACATTACAAAAACCTCTTGTATTCTCATTAAATTTTTTTGGAAATGAGGTTATAGATGTGAAATGTTGGGTTTGGTGTGAAGGCCATCGATTGGATGATTGGGTTTGATCTTTTGTGAAGTTTGTTCACATTGTATTTAGTGTGAGTAATCATTACATCCTGACCAATCATTATTAAAAGAAATAGGATAGAAATAGCCTAACATTGCTACCGATTAAAATGGTTTTAAAAACGAATGCATTTCATTTTAATATTACTAAAACTCTATTTTGCATTCAGGATTCCAGAATGATGGAGGATGCGATAAAGTGGATAAAGTTAGCTAACGTATTGTCACTAGTGTGTCCCAGTGGTTCCTCCTCAACTGTGACCGTGTGTATAAAGCAGGTAATGAAATGCCAGCAGCTGTTTCACTCACTGCAAACTGATGGACTTACTCATGTAGAAACAAACACAACAACACATGATTCCTGAGTTCTGTCAGGACATAACATACATTAGCAACTGCTGGAGCAAGCAGTTTTATTCAGAGTAAAACAGCTTTAGTTCAGAGTCATTTGAGCCTGAAGGATATTTTAGTTCCTTTGTCCATAACCACGTCCTTCCAAATGATTCCGATGGACTCACTGGGTGCAATGAATGAACAGTATGCCAACTCATCCCGTAATATGTAGCTAATAAATAAATTAGTACTAAGTATTGTATCATAACCAATTCTGGTTTGATAGTAATAAATGTAATAATAATAATAATAATAATAATAATAATAATAATAATAATAATTCGTGCTTGGCTCTGTGCAGACATGCAGATTTTATAATAAGAAAACCTCATAGCAACCCACCCCCTCTCTTTTTAGCTATTGTTATCACAGCTTGTCAGATGGGCTGTTGTAAAATCTCAGATGCTAATTAATATGCAGATAAATTATACCTAGGTGTGTGTGCTCAGGGGTGGGGTGAGAAAGGGGGGATTGTATACAATAACCAACACCAAGATTTTCATATGAAAATAAGTGCACAAACCTTGTAAAGCCAAATATACTACAGGTTGTACGTGATGACATTACAAATGAGAGCTGCACAAATATAGGTTCATATAGGCAGCATTTATTCCTTCTTTTTATCTGTAATGAAACACGTAAGTAATAGATAAGTAGTAATAAAGTAGTAATAATATATACACAGGCGTCCTATTTACAGGATCAAGTCAGGACCAGGGGCCACAAGGTGGAGGTGCCCAAAAAAAACCCAGACAAATTTGAAATGTTTAAAGTTTTAATGCTTTCCATTTTTTTATTTTACTTTATATAGTATTATTCTTATACTAGCTTGTGTATTTTAATGTGTAGTTTATTTCACTTTGAATTGAATTAGCCTATCTGTGTTGTGTTACAATTTTTAAATCTAAAACTGCTTTATATAAAGGTTTATTATTATTAATAATAATAATTCAGGTTCTTCAGCTAGGTCTGTCTCCCCCTCCTTTCCTCATCACCACTTAACAGGAGTTTTCCAATTATTGAAGCCAAGGAGAGACGGTGCAACTGTAGCCTTTCCCCCTCCAGCTGCAGTGATAATCTGCCTGTGCAAGGCAATTGTTTTTTTGGCATCGACTTTTAAATCTGATCCTTTTTTAACCTCTGGAACAGTGTGGCTTGTGAAACTAAAACGATTAACTGCTGCAGCCACTGCTGCACACATTTAAATATTCATAGAGTGATTGCATTCACCTTTTATGGGTAACTTTGGACTATACAGAGGTGGGATACGAGGCTGGTTCACCTGTGCACATAAAGAAATAATAATGATGTATAAATAATAAATAAAATATTGGATAATAATACTAAAATTATTATTATTAATTTTGGTCATATGTTTTAATATATGTATTGCGCTGACAGACTACAGAAGTACAGTTTACATCCACAGAGCCTATTTTTTGTGTCAGTTGGGGGTAGGGGGGTTGCTTCACTGAGGGTGAAATTAAATAAACTGTCTAATTGTTTTTAATTCATTTATTTTCAAACTGATTCATTTCATTGCCTATGTGGCACCACTTAGTAATGCTCTAAGCAAGGCAGAGCACCATTAGAATGCCAATCCACCTTCTGTTTGTTTTTGAGAAGAGAGGAAGAACCCAGGCTCCTAAATATCTCATTCAATATGACTGGAGGATAGATTTGAACGTAGTTCCTCATGACCCATGTAGCGCTCTCCTATCCAGCTGTGCCGCTGCGTGGCCCGCGTGCACATTCATTTGTATCAAATGAGGTCTTTGAGTTTTTGTGGCAAGAAAGAGCTCAGGGCAAAATGTCCTGCTAGTCACATTCAGTCAGAACGGCTGTAAAACCAGCTGTTTTATCTGGACTTAAAATATGCCGAGCAATAATAGGACAGAAAAGCCTGGTGTCCTCAGAGATCCTGTTGAGCCACGGGGACTGCTGTAGGTTTCTGGGTCTGGTATTGTGTCGGGTCTATCGCTCTTGCCTTCATGATTTCAGTTGATCCTCATAGCTCCAGGTTTCGTTCGTGCATGCGGCCGCTCTTGGCTTGCTCAGCTGCAGGACGATGAATGATGAATGTGACAGTGCGAAGGCTAACAGCATCAGTGCTCATATTACACCACTTCAGGCTGTCCATTTCTCCCATGTCTCTAAATCTATACACAAAGTACTACAGCAAGGGTAGCATAGAAATGTTTTTATATATTGTACCATGAAATAATAATAATAAACAGTTCAGGTAATTTTCTTTACTCCCTTATCCTAATTAGGGTCAGGTAGGGGTGCTGGAGTCTATTCCAGCTCTTCAATGGGCTCAAGGCACAAGGTAACACCCAGGATGGGGTGCCAGTCCATCGCATGTACCTACAGGACAATTCAGTCTCTCCAATCAAACTGGTGGCATGTCTTTGGACTGTGGGAGGAAACCAGAGTACCCAGAGGAAACCCACGCGGACACAGGCAGAACATGCAAACTCCGCACAGAAAGGACCTAGATTGCCCCACCTGGGTATAAAACCCAGGACCTTCTTCATATGAGGCAACAGTGCGACCCACTAAGCCACAGTGCCACCCTAATAATAATAATAGTAACAATAATAATTATTATAACAACAACAATAATATTAATTAATCTTTATTACAGTTATTATTATTATTTTCTTCCCTAATCAAGTCTTATCCAACCACCCTTATTGCGCCCTAACTTCACTTCCCTCCACTGCTGACTGACAAACACCCTCCAACACATCTGGAGTACAGTACCCCAGGGGTTACATTTCAAAATAAACCATGGATGGTGAAAAACATGGAATTTGGTCCAGAAATATAAATTAAAATTTTTATCATTTTAACCCGAAATATGCTGCCAAAAACATATTTGATACTGCAGCCTGTGTGTGTTTTGTGCCTGCCCAGTGACACACTGTCCAGTAGAGTTGATTATAGAGTTGTAGCTGTCTTACTAACCAATCAGGGGCTGAGTTAGGTACATTAGAAGTTCATTTACTATAAAGCACACTTTTCATGGATTAGATATTTGCTGGCTCACTTAGCTTTCTAGGGACACTTGTGTTTAGTATTGAGAGTATAAATCTAGTATAAATAGATTTATGTTTCAAAATTAGTAAATTATATTGTTCTTAATAATTTAGCATTAAAACACAATTATATTTTGCCATGATAAAACCATTAAAAATTGTGCAGGGTATTAGTGGTTTCTGTGAGTTATTATTAGTTCTGTTCCAAGGGAAAAATATGAGCCATGAATTTGCGGGGGTTCACTGTACTTACTGCATCTTTTCACCTGATTACATCAGAGCCTTGTGTGTGAGTCAGACTCATATACCACCCTCAGATGTGATCAGGGTCCTTGGTAGTGAAAGCTATTGGCTATGGTAAAGTTAGAGAAAAATACATAAATAAAATAGAAAAATAGCAACACAACTGAAAAACAATATAAGCTTTTGATTTTCTATGCAGTGTTTATTCAACAGTTTATAGGAGTCACAGAGCAGTAACCGAAAAACATTTCATACTCTTTATCCAACCTAAATAATCACTTACTTATTTAAGTTATGAAAATACTTTTTAATCATTTTACAATGTAGCATCTACAATGCCTGCAGCAGACACACTTCTACTAGGGCGGGACGATCAGACTTTGTGAATGGGGTCTTCGAATGCTCTGTAAGGACCCTGATTAGCACCTAAAGAGAAGTCTGAGCAGAATGTTTGGGTAAAAAAGGGTTATGTTAAGTACTGCGCTTGTGTCAGAGAAGGAGTAAACAGCAATACACCCAACTTGACTGTAAATCATGGATCTCCAAGCAGCAGATGACAAACTGCTCATGCTTATTTAGGAGAAAACTGAAGCAAATGCATGAATAAAATTGAAAATGAAACCCAGCAGGTTTGTGTTACATTACATGAAGGACTTTCATCCGTATTTAGCGTTTTTGGTCAGCATATTTATTTTGTATTTAACTCCTGCTTACTCTCGCCTCATGTTTAACCCTGTTAAACAAGTTCACAGCATGAAACAGGCTAATTAGTGTTACTTTGCTAAACATAAAGCATGAAAACACGAACTAGCAGCACACCCACACATTTGTCTTGCCTACGCAGTGGTGATCACATCGAGACATCAAAAGTGTGTCCGGTGATCTGTAAAAATGGTGTTAAAAACATACCATTCTTAAAAACCAGCATTAGCCTGAGGAAACATTCGGAGATGAAGTATAAATATGAGAATTTCCTGCTGTGGCTATCGTTTCTGCTTGCTCCAGTGGGAAAAGAAAATGTCCATGTGAAAAAGAAATGTCTATTTGACATCATTTCTGAGCCCTAGGGAACAAAAGCAACAATGGGCATTTTATGGGGAACTTTTTGGAGTCTGTTTTTTGCTTGCGGTGCTTTTTTGTGTGCACATGGTGAGAGGGGTGTTAACATCAATAAATCAGATGTACCTGTATGCATGCAGACACGAGTTTGCACTTATTTGCCATGGCCATGAGAATTGCATTTACTAGGTTTGCATAATAATTTAATATTTGATTATAATGAAGCTATGTGAATAATTTTGGTTCAACTCACTTGTAATAACAACACGTGTGTGTGTGCATCTGAGTGTCTATGTACATATAGGAAAATTCAGTGTCCCCAATTGACCTGGTTGCATGTTTTTGGTTTGTTGGAGGAAACCCATACCAACCAAGGATGTGCAAAGCTGTTTTTGTGTCTGCAGCACAGCTCAAAATGTTTAGAAGATCATTTTAAATATTAAACCAAGATTAAACACGGAGATCCGCTTAAATGAGGAAAATACCCATAATCAAAACCCAAACAGAAGCTTAGCTGCTTGTAAGCCTCACTCATGCTAACACATGGATAAGTTGGGGTTCGGAGACAGTGGCAGCTGTGGATTTTAAAGTGGCTGGGGAATTTCTGGCTGATCCTCATACACAAGGATGCTTATGATGTCTGGCCTTGATTCAAATCTATAAACGTCATGTCGATTTGTAAGGCCTTGAAAGACAACTCATTTTAGCAGGCAAAATTAAATTAAATATATATTTTAATACTTATTTTTATCTTTAGTTTTCTCCACTACTGATTGAGGAGAGCCGTGATTAACTCTTCTAACTTGCTTCTTTACAGTATTTTTATCAGTTTAATTTTCTTCAATTGTTTTTTAGTAATTTGAGTAAAATCTTCATATATTTTAGAACTTTGTATTCATCACTGCTGGAAAGTGAAATGACACACTTGTGAAGCTCATCATGTCAGTACAGAGTGTAAGACTTTTCTATAAACTCCAAGCTCTGATGGTTTGGAGCAGGTGATTGTGATCTTATCTGAAACTCATACAGGTTTATACCTGTGAAGCCATGTTGACCTTTTAGGAATATGAGTGAATACTTTGGAAAAACAATCCAAAATCCATTAACATTTTAGATAATTTGTTTTGCCGATTTTGTTATGCAAGCCAACCACAGCTGGGATCCAGGTTCAGATCTCTGTGGTGCTGGCCAGGTGTCACACTATGCGTTTCAGAGTCCACAGTCACTGAACATCCATCAACTCTAATAAATAACTAATGCATGATTATGTTTATTTTTTTAATCTGTGCTGCCTCTTTGGATTGGTGGATAGCACTGTTGCCTCTCTCTCTCTCTCTCTCTCTCTCAGCCAACATGTTATTCACTTACTTTCATGAAAACTATGTTTTATTTTTTATGACAGACTAATAATTTTTGCTTGTTCTATTACTTTGATGAATGCATACTGTTTACATCTTCATAGATGCATAGCTACTGACAGACATCACACTCTTTTGAAGGAAATAAAGTTTGCAGATATGCAGAGAAATATAAGATCAAAGAATTAAAGAGCAAAATTTGAAACAATGTCAGGCAAAAGTCTTTCCTTTCTGAAAATTACAAGATGCTAGCTTGAAAGGCTCGAGGCCGGCCGCCTCGGGGGTCTGGGAAACATTAAAGGCCAAAATAGGCTCACAGCAGCATAACAGCAGCGTGTGAAAGGGATCAGTAGGCCAACATGTGTGTGAAATGCTAGCTGAGCACTAATGATTTTTTTTTTCGTCTGCTTTTATCCAGTCCGCTCTAATGGCCTGCCTATGATTATCAATGGGAGGGGAGAGAGTGCTGTGAGTCATCTACTATTACAGCAGCCTGCACTGACCGCAGAATGGATCTCACAATAAGCCAATCAGAAGTCATGATTTCTTAACATCTGATCACGTTTAAAATTAAAAACACACTCTTTCTTCTTTCTTCGGCTGTTGCCGTTAGATTTTCATTTTTCATAATTCATTTTTCAGATTTTCATAATTCTCGTGCATAGGGAGGATAGTCAGGAAATGCATCCGGCATAAAAATGGTCATGCGGATCTGTGGGTGCAGTTAAAAAAACAAAAACAAATAATAATTAAAATAGGCTGCGCAGGGAGCATGTGTCTGGAGGAATTACCCCCACTTGGAAAACATACTCCACTCCAGGATCGCACTCCCTATGATCCCAAAGCTGATGATACACATCATCCAATCATTTCTTCCTTTAGATGCAGAGTTTTGTAAATGTGTCCGGCAGACGTGTTGGTATTGATGTCAGCTCATTACTTAAGCCTAACCCCAGCCATACTAAGCTGAAGCTGATCTAAGTTCCAGAGGAATGCAGCTTCTTGGTAGAGCTAGGCTCTTTATTTTGGATATTGGTTAATTAGAAGCTATTTGTCCAGGCTTAAAACTAAACATCTTGTCCTGCTTAAAAGATAAACAAGCATAGCAGGGCAGACCCACATTTGCATATTAGGATTGCACATCAATAACCACCAACACGATGCTTCAGCACACGGGATGATGACTTCTGCCTGGTGATCATTGGTGAGCCTTAGTACAGCGGTGAAGTTCTCGGGGGGTAAAAGCATATCTCTCTGTGAGTGTGTATCGACTCCTGCAGTGTGTAGCCTTGGTGATTTCATGGTAAACATAGAGGATCAGGCTACAGCGGCTAGAAGCTTTGAGACCCTCTGGTTATATTTATGTAAATGCTGTAAATGCTCCACACCTTGTTTCTATAAGCTCATGTTTAACACACAAGTTAAAGGGCACTGTAGGTTCATTATTTTTTAGAATAGTGGTTGTTCACATACTGCTGATGTTTCTGAGTCTTTTTTAAGATGATCTAATCAGTAAAGGATTTCAGTGGGGATACACTTTGGTGCAGTGGGTAGTTTTGTCACCTCACAGCAAATAGTGGCCGGGTTAAAGTTCCTTGCTGGGTGGAAATGGTTCATTTTGTGTCTTTACTAGGTCCAAAATCAGGCACGCCAACTGAGGCTGCTAGAAATTTCCCTAAAAGTGACAGTGTATGAATGTGTGTGTGTGTGTTTGTTCCCAGGGATTTACTGAAGCCAGTGCAAGGTGTTTCCTTTATTTAGCCCAAGGAATTGCACCCAATTGAATTCATTGAGACTGGCATGATAAATGGGTAAAACCGACAACATACGAATGAATAAACAAATAAATAAACATAAAGGTCAGGACAAGAGGAGTAATAATCCATAAATTCTGAGAAAGATTATAGTCAGGATTTAGCTCCATCTGATTATCTTTTTGATCAGTCAAATTAGCTTCAAGGGACGTTTAGGAAGGGAGGAGTGATCACTCGCTAGTACACCAGGGCAGAGATTCTGAACTGCTTGGTTTAAGTTGACATTTATTTGTATTTGGCTTTATGTAGCTATGATTCATGCCCTAGTTAGTTCACACAATATAAGGAAAAGTATTGGCCCAGACACTTTGCTTATATGTGAGATGAAAGAAATCCCCTAATGGTCTTAAATTCCTCCAAATTTAGAAAATTAGTTATGAAAGTGGTAAGTTGGATCGGTTATAAGGACAAGTCTAGCCAAATACTATTGAGTTATTATTTTTTATTTCTAATAAGTCTTTTTATCCTCCTCAAATAATTATAATTTTTAAGGAAATGTAACAGAAATAAACAGAATTCATCTAATTTGCAGCATATTGACTCACATAAGATGGTAGGTTAAAATATCTTAATATTAAATATCTGGCATGCTTGTTTTGTTTTTATGTGACGTTTTTGTTTTACTGTTTGGCATTGTTCAGTCATTTTGGCTGGTTTGGCGGATTTGATTATGTTCTGTGTGTACGATGCTTTTTTATAATCCATGTTACTTTGACTGTTTGCCAAACTTCTACTACCTAATTACAGACCTGACCTCCAGTACTGCCCCTTAGACACACACAATTAACTTTTCAGGCTAGTGATTGAACGATAGCAGGTATTTACAATGAGCCTTCCAGAGCAGAAAAATGATTGTGATGACAAAAACAGGTTCCATTTGGCTCTCATCTTTAGATTTAATATTTTTAATTGTTTTTCAGATCATGCACTGATATAAATATAACACAAATAAAATGTTTACACTTTAATAAAGACTCTACAACTGCTGTGTAATATGACAATGTCACAAGGTTGGGATGTTTTACTTCCAAGTTTGATAGCTGACAGTGCCATTACCATCAATGGCCAGAAGTTAAAAAGATGTTCAGTGCTCTGGGTGGAGATATTGGCCTATCTGAGTAATTAATTGAGGATGTTCATGTGTCTGAAATGAACATTCAATATTCAAGCTTTTTCATTTGCACACCCTACTGACAATGACATTTATTTAAAAGGAATCATCTACTACCGCTTCAACTGTAGTGTACCTCTTCACTAATAAATCCCAATATATCATACCCAATAACAAGTGATACGATGCAGACTATTGGCCTATCTGAGTGCCAAACTGTAGTGTACATCTTCACTAATATATCCCAATATATCATACCCACTAACACGTGCCACAATTAAGACTGTTGGCCAATTCTCAGTGATCCTCTTTGGCAATACTATTTGTAAATATCTGACCAACTCCTCCCTGATGGTTGCTTTTCTTCCTCTTGACCTATTAAGTGATTGTCAATACGTATTTAAAGTGATGCTGTTTCTGTCTCCTGTGTTTGCAGTAGTGATTTGTGTTCCATCATCTGTATTGGTCTCAGATTTAACAGCCACAGAGCAGGAAGCTTTATGTGAGGCAAATATAATTTGAATCTTCCAAAGCAACACCTACATTTGTTCCTCAGAAATGTATCAGCAGGCCCACACAGTGGCATATCTGGCATATTGCTTCTGGGGTTGGAACTATTCAACCAGAATGTGTGCAGGGACACATTTATATTCAGCAGGTCTCTGATACACACACATACACACACACACACACACACACACACACACACACACACACACACACACACAGAGAGCTTTCTAGATCTTTAATTAGTTGGACAGTTTCTAAGATCAGCTTCTGTAAATATGCTGTAAACATTATTTAA